>BQKN01064825.1:90299-143629 GCA_022839385.1 Asparagus kiusianus
TATCACGGATCTGTAATTTTCTCAGCTCCCTCATGATCAGTGATCGGAGGTAGCTTAATTTTGTTGTTCTCCAGCAAATACTTGAAGGTACCAGGGACCTCATCTTCCTTGAAGGAATATTGTTTTGGGAATTTTGGTTCAGAAGTTTTCTGTTGCCTTGGAGGTCCGTTGTTGCCATTGAGGCGTTTGTTGCTTTGGCGCTTGTTGTTGCGGCTGCTATTGGGGTTGTAATTCGAATGTCTGATTTGCATCCACTGCATTTGCCTGCCCCTTCCCTTTACCACAGGGGGTAAAATTCTGTTTCTGGGTATTATTTGCTGGTTGCCCCCTTTTAGCTTTCTTCCTTTTGAGGAAGCATTCAGCCTGCTCTCCTTGCACTTTCAACTCCTTCCATATTTTAGATGGTGCAGTGCCCATCGCTTCTAACACGTCTAAGGAAAGGTTGTTGTGGCATGTTTGGAGAATGAATTCCTCCATGACCGGATCTCGGCAGTTCATTGCCTTGTTTCGGAAGCACTTAACAAAGTTCTCAACGAGCTCTCCATCTTTCTGTTTCTCTTCAAAGAGTGTTCCGATCGACACTTCAGTATCATCGTCAAAGAAATTAGTGAGAAACATGTTTTCCAAGTCATCCCAGCTATTGATACTCCTTAGTTTAAGATGGCGGTACCAATCAAAGGCAGCTACACGTAGGGTTCCTACGAACGACCGTACCATCAGAGGTTCATTACTAGAAATGATCCCTAGGTAGGACTTGAAATAAATCAAGTGTTGAGTAGGGGAATCCCTTCCATCGAACGACGTGAAGTTAATCAAATTGAACCTCGCTGGGTATAGAATTGAGTCCCACTCTCTCGGGTAAGGACACAGAATCCAGTCTTTTTTACCTCTTGAGTAGACATCAAAGCATTGATTTTGCTTTCCAGGTCTTTCATCTTAAGGTCTTCGCCTGCATCTTTCTTCTGGCAATTTTGGAGAGGGATATTGGTACCACCCCAGTATTTAGGATATCTTCAGTATTTTTATCCTCAAGTAGAATATTGGTATTGATATTTTCCTCTACCTCTGAGTCGCTATTTATTTGATTGGTAGTCTGGCGACGACTAGATTCACCGTGCTAATTTGACAACTGTTGGAGTTGTTGGGCATGTAAATCTTTAACTCGTTGCACAGCCATATCCATTTCGATTTTAAAGTCTTCTTTCTACTTAGCCAAAGCTTCTTGAAGGAGTTGAGTCATCTGTTCAGTAGTGATCATGAATGATTCTCGAGTCCGTCCCGTGCTGGACACAGTGGCATCTGAAGCGATCGCAGAGTTAGCGTCTGATGCTTCATCGTCCGAGAACTGCCCTCTCTGAATTTTCCTATATTCTCTAGGCTTGATAGCCCCGGTTTGTAGCCGAGTCAATCGCTGAGATATTTATGGAAAAGGGTCGGGACTGAAGCGTCGCACGGATTTTTCTTTATCTGTCATGTTAATTGTGACTTCTGAGAATTCTTGTTTTTGACTGGCCGACTTCCTTTTACGGAAACGTCTTGACTTGTGTCTTAGCATTTATGTAGAAAGTCTTTTAAATGCCAAAATCCTTTGCGATGTGGTCTTAGAGCAGTTACACTCTGATAATACCACCTTGATAAGTTTGGTACATGGACAAAGAGAATCCGTTTCGTGGGTATTTCTCTTCCGAGATTTATTCGTACCCCTAGCCTGATAGTATAACTCATTGATATGATTATCGGAGGAACCTATCTTGTGCTGGCATAATTCTCCCATTCTAACTTCGTCATCTTCTGACGAACATAGCTCTCTTTGAGGGTATAACACCCTGTCATTATTCTCAAGAGTCGCTCATTTGAAACCACGCCTTCGTGCGTGTGAGGACCCAACGGGCTCTTGGACTTCACCTCGCAATCTGAGGCGAGTGGTTATTGGTAGTTTCTTTGTAGGAGAGATCTTTGACTTACTGTGGAATCGCGTACGACCCCCAGTCTGATGAATCATACGGGGTTCATCTTTATGCAAAGGACCTAGACGATCTGTAATCTTCACTTTGAATCGGGATAAGTCCACGCTGTAATGAGGTTCTACTGAAGGTGAGGAAGTCATCGGATCAAAAACAGGAGCTGTCGGAGACTCAAAAACGATTGCGGGAGGTGAATTTTCTACAAACAGGGGATGGTTGGCTTGGAGGTGACACGGGCCAGCGTTTAGTGGCTCGGCCATGGTCGAGCCAGCGTTTGGTGGCTCGGCCTTGGCCGAGCCAGCATTTGGTTGTTCGGCCCTGGCCGAGCCAACAGCCGACAATTTGGTTTTTTCGGGCCTTGTTTTGGATTTCGGCCTCCAGATTTGACGTGGTTTTGAGAGTCTATTGTCTACATCGTTTGTTTGCAATTTCTTGGCTTCTTACACTAGAATTCTTGCGTGTGCATGTAACGCACGGCGTTTTTGGATCCGTTCTTCAAGAGTTGAACGTGTCCTCTTAACGGGGACCCATTCGTACATTGTTGATTTGAAACAGTCGCTCGTTTGCAGCCGTGGCAGTTGGTGTCTTCTAGACTTCAGATCCGCTTCATAGCGGATCGCATCAACTAGCTTGGAAGCTTTCGCCAATTGGCGTGCGAGGCGCTGACGTCGTCTTAGACGCGCTCTCTTGGATAAGGTCGGCGCGTTTTTAGTAGTGGCTTCGGCTTTGCAAGGTGTGCCTTGAGTCGCTGCGGATGAGGATCTTGGTTTTGAACATTCAGATCCAAGTGCCCTCGAACCTTCCTTGTGGAGTCTCTCCTATTCCTGCGAGGAGAGGATGATCTGGAAGATGAGGATAAGTATTCCTCATACTTTGCCTGGTCGAACTCGTACTCGATCTCTTCGTTGATCGGGATGATGATCTTTGGTTGCAACACTACAGCTTTAGTAGAGAAGCTGTCGGGTCCCACTGTGGTCGCCGGTTTGTTTTCGTCAAAAGTTACTTTTTCTATTGCTTTCAAACCTGTTACATGGTTTATCGATTAGAAGTTCAAACTGAAAGAAAAGTTGATCTTTTTATAAGATCTTCTTACAATGAAAAATAAAGATTATAACTTTATCAAACAAAACATAGCAGTAGTTTATCTCCCGCTGCTTTGCGTGGGATCTTTACCTGTGCTGGGGACGCGTTAGTTCGTGGACCACCGTAGATCAAACCCGATTGACAGTATAACTACGCTCTTGTTTCAGAAAGGAAACAATTGCAGAAGCGACAATCACGACCAAACGAGATTGTGGCTCTTCTCGAGATTAAAACCAAGTTTAATCCGAAGGAAAGAAGGGGAAAGAATCACAAACCTTTCGAAGGACTTTCTTTATGAAAGTATTCGTCAAGATCTGATGAGTCTCCTCTGAAATTCGTGGTTAGCTGGACAATTTGACAGCACCTCGCCTCTTTTTTCCAGATCCTCTTGAAAGAAGACCCTAGGCTTCTATTTATAGGCTTTTGGAGACGTGCTTTTGGATAAGAATTGGTGTTTAAACATTATTTGCAGTTAATAACCGCTTAAACGCGTTTAGGGATAGCCTCAAAACAGTTGTGGAGGCCTTGGGAAGAAAGAATCCTTAAAAATCATCGAAATCCACGTTTTGGGAGTCTTGGGAGTCAAAAAGAATCGTGGTGGCTCGGGACTGTGCGAGTCACCATTTGGTGGCTCGGGACTGTGTGTGCCACCATTTGGTGACTCGCATGGGTGCGAGCCACCATTTGGTGGCTCGCTTAGGTGCGAGCCACCATTTGGTGGCTCGCGCCTACGCAAGCCTTCGGGTGTGTTTTGTTCATCTTTTTAGTACTTTGACGATTCGTGACCCCTCAAGTTCGCTTGTTTTACGTACGGTTTATCGTTTTGCTAACTTACATGTTTTACTGATCCACTTCGTACACTTACTGGTGTTGGATAAATTCCCTTGACTCGGATAATAATGTTTATCGTCTTCTCGTTGTCTTGAACTATGTTTGGGAAGCTATAGGTAATTTTTGACGTCTACAATCTTCTTTCTCTTCTGGCAACAAACTGTCACTTATGAATATGGGTTTCAGATTAATCTCATCTCCCATGTTCACTTGAATAGCCTTGTCATCAGTAGGGGGTTTGCGTTGTTCAAAACGATGTTCCTACTGTATACCCAACTGTTGACTTAATGGATAGTCAAACAGAAGTAATTGATCATCTTCCTGATTCTCTATCAAAGATATCGAGGTCATGTTGGCCATGAGTACCTTGAATACAGCTCCTGTACTGGTATCGGAATCCTAATAATTAGATTCAGAAGATGAGGTGGAAGAGTCATCATCTGACTCTCCTTTGGTTCCGAAATACGACATAAATGGTGGAGATTCATAACCCAATCCACTATGAGTTTTGTGATAATAATCCTCCGACATTCCTTTTGGGACATACGCAAATCATATTGGTGCTCGAATCCCTCTGTCAAAATTTAAGCCCTGTTTATGGATGAAATTGTATCCCATATTCTTCATAAGCTTTCGAGTTATTAGAGTAAAGTATGAGAATTGCGGATCCCTTTCCTCTTTCTTCGATTCCTCCAAAATGGTTTGCACCAGGCCGTCTCTTTCCGAAGATGATGTATTTTTGACCGTTAATCTTAGCCGGTACTATGAAGACTGTTTGTGAAGATTCGGTTTGTCGTCGATTTGTCACAAAAGACGACTGAATCGACATGTATAAGTTTGATTCAACATATAACTTGGATAGCGGATCCACTATCACATCATCGTTTGTACCTGGCATGTTAGGATTTAATTCCACACGCGAGAAGTAAGCTAAATCATTATTATTAAAGATAACTTTGCTGTCTTTATAGACAGGATCATTTACATCCTGATCTTCAAGACCGATTATGACGGGTTCTATGTTATTAAAAACGAGACCCTGTTCGTACTCAGACTCGATATCGGCTTCATTACAGCTATCTGGTTCTTCAATCAGTGGTACTTCAATGGCTCACCATCAAGGTAATTGATAGAATCAGTGAAATAATTCTCTACCCCCTTGAATGGTTGCTTCTCTGCACCACTGTTTTGACTTCACCACTCTCACCTACATATTTCATGCATTGGTATAGAGTTGATGGAACAATTAAATTATTATGGGTCCATGGTCATCCCAGTAACAAATTGTAAGACGTCTCTGTATCGATGACATAGCAAGTGACATCCGTCATCAAGTCACTCATCTGGCATTTAAGTTTGATTTTGCCAAGGGGACGAGTATTAGATGCATTGAAGCCATATATGGTGGTTCTCGTCATTGATAAGCGATGTAGAGGAACTCCAAGGTGATAGACAAGCCATAATGGAATGATGCTTAAAGCAGAACCAGGATTAACCTGAATTCTATCTACCCGATTAGAGCCGATGTACCCTGTGAAGTACAACGATCTATCATGTTTCGGGTTTCTCACTTGCATGTCTTCTTGAGAAAAGATGATGCACAACATTCTTCTTAAAAAAACTTGACAACATTGAGGACAAGCTTCATCCAGCATTGTTCCGGTTGGATTTGGCGAAAAATGAGTGAGGAAAGCCTCGTTATTCGCTAATGCTTCATGAAGAGCTTCTCTCGTTGATCGAGATAAACGTAGAAGCTCAAACAAGGTGATCCTTGCTAGGATATTGGCTAACTGAGCCAGCACATCAAACCAAAAAGAATCTTTCGAACTCTCTGGCGTATCTTTCCTGAGTGCTTTGCTGTAACGAAGTTCCTTAGCTTGAGCTTGCTCTGCTACCTCTTTCCCTGGTCTGGGTAGTGCAGCTGCTGTTTCAGAATATTTCTTCGAACACTCCTTTCCCTCGCGTGTTCCTGATATCTGTGGAGGTTATGCAACGAAGGCCGGCTGCTCATTTTTAGAACTGCTAAGTGACGTAGTTTTAACCCCCTCATCTGGGATGGCCGACACAGCGCTGCAAGATCTTCACGTGGCTCTAGGCTTCCTTCAATTTATCGATGTTCACTGCTCGTCCATTAGTAAGTCAGGATGAACCCACATCAGTTCACCTTTAGGAGTAGTGTAAGGGACCATCCCCTTCTCTTTCTTCTGATGCAGGCCAAAGTTCACCACTCTCACCTCTGCTTGAGGAATTGGTTTCACGCCGTCTTGTACTTGCACCTCGGCAAAGTCTCCAAATTAAAGTGAGACCATATTCGCAGATACCTTCTTTTGCTCAACTTGAAGGGTCATCACACTTGCGTCTAACAATGCTTGAATCTTGTCTTTCAGGATGTAACAAGCTTTAGTTGGATGATGCACCATCCTGTGGTACATGCAAAAGTTAGGATCATCAGTCCTTGATACTTCTGCGTTCCGCTTTACCTCTGGCAGCTTGATATTATTCATCTTGATTAAAGATGTAAGAATAGAGACCGCATGTTCATCTTTAAAATCGTATTTCTTCTAAAAAATGATTGTCGGATGTATTCCCCTTCTGTTTGGTTGAGGATTTCAAAGATATAGCTGTCTCAACAGCTAATGTGTCTTTCCCTTTCGATTGTTTTTGGGAATTATAGTTGCCTTTACCACCTCCCTTTTTAGGCTGGGATTCTTGATGTTTTTCAGCACTTATCCTCTTGAGCATGTTTTTCATTTGCTCTCCTTGCCAAACCAAATCTTTCCATGAACGGGGTTCAATAGCACCCACCTTGGATAAGATATTGATAGAAAGAATGTTGCGGCACATCTCCACAAGAGTAGCTTCAGAAACTTGATCGCGTGAATGCAACGATCGATTTTTGAATCTCTTGACGAAGTCACTGACTGGCTCCGTCTTCTTCTGCTTCTCAGATAATAATGTAGCAATGGACACTTCAGTGTCATCCTCGAAGAATCAGGCTAAGAAAAGCCTCTCCAAATCTCTCTAACTCTGGATTAATCCTGGCTCGAGTCTGCGAAACCACTCAAAAGCCACCCTCTTCAGGGTGCTAATGAATAATCGAGTCATAATAGGGTCATTACCCACTATATGACCGATCTGTGCTTTGAAATAATAAATGTGTTTGGTAGGAGAACCCTTGACATCAAATTTCGGAGAATATGGGATCACATCCCATTCACTTGGATAGGTCTTGACACCCCCAACTCTTTGAAATTTTCTTAAAGCTTCAGTACGTCAAGCTACTTCTAGAAATCCTCCGATTTTTGATCTTGTTCTTTCGTAGGAGGATTAGATTCAGCTTCGGACGATTCAGAATGAATCTTCACAACCCTTTCTTCATCGTCTTCATCATAGCGATCTTCATCAATAGGTGAAGGTCTTCTACGCCTAGATCCTGAGGCTTAGGAATGAGTCTTCTTCTTCTTCTTTTCCTTCTCCTCATGGAGTCTCTCCACCATTGCTTCCAGGCATTAGATGGACTCCTGCTATTTCAAAATGGTTGATTGTTACTCTTCCAGCTGTCGTGAGAGCTCTTCCTCTTTTCCTGTTATGTGAGCACTTACTTGCTCAGTTTGGTTGGTATTGGAAGGCTGAGAAGTAGCAATGACTGAATTTTCAAATTCTTGATCGACATCATAGGATATACCCTCTAGTTTGCGGTAATCTGGCAGGATCATTGCTCCAGTACGAGAACGAGTATGTTGGTAACACCCTGACTTTCAATGAGTGTGTCTCGTAATCCGAGAGATCTTTCATAATCAGAAGACTCAGAATCATTAGCTGAGATTTTACTTTTACCCTTGCTGGCCATGTTGATCGTCACTTCAATATGGTGATTCTTGGATGCTTGTTTCTTGGGACGAAAGCGTCTTCTTCTTGATGATGAGACTATCGGTAGTTTAGTCAACTATTCGAAGACTGAAGATTTATGCGTTGACTCTCAAATGGGCATTGGGAAAGCATTACATAGATAAGCTTCTCACAGCAGCAATGAGATTACATCTGACTCATGTTGTGTTTGCGTGTGAGATAATCTCGAAGGTCACCAGCAGGGCAACCCCCAGTCGACTCTGTCAACTTGGCGTTATCCAAGTAAGACCCTCTGAATGATAGAGGTTGACGAACTTGGGTAGACTGACGAACTCCATCATTCATGTGATGACATTCGTTGGTAGAACGAGCTCGACGCTTGTGCCTTCTCAGTTGGCTCTTATCCTGAGGTTCATTTTCTTTACGAACGTCGGTATGAACCGCTTGTTGAAACTGCTGAACCTCTTTTTGAGCATAAGATTCATTGTCAGAACCTACTCGGGTACAAGGGTGAGGTCCGTCATTTGGACATTTCTCATTCACCTGACCCTCGTCAGACTTGTTGACCTTAGGTTGATTAACATTCGGTCGATAATAAAAACCGTCTAGCAAGACTAAAGCTCGAGCCCTACGGCGAGCTTAGTTTTGACACTGACATTGTGGAGTGCATCTCGACAATGAACCAGTAGAAACCTTTGCCTCAGCCGAATCTGGACGAGATTCGTTCTCAAAAGCCATAATTTGGCTAGTAGAAGCTGAAGTTCGGCTAGGTTGCTTGACAACCCATTTCTTAGCCTGACGGCTAGTTTCTGGAGCCTCCTCTTTGAGGGGCTTGGACTTTTCCTCGAGACTAACTCAATTTGAATCATCAGAAGCCATTTGGGCTGAAGTCTCATACGAGACTCGATGACACTTACGTGCCTTCGTAGGACTAGACTTACCCGAGGAAAGAAAATCCTTATATTTGGACTGGTCAAATTCGATGACCAGAGTTTCGACGTCCGTTCCCACTGCAATCTTGTCTGATTATGCCACCACCATCTTGTCGAAGAGAGTAGCTTCTCCCACTATGGCCGCCATCGTCTGTAGGGTCGAAAAATTTAAGGATTGATTGATTCTCTTGTTTTAAGAAATGGGTTCGATCACTTGGTACGAAACCCTTACAATCACTCACAATCTCTCGATTACAGAGGAAGAGAATATTAATTCAGCTTCTCTTTTGTTTAAGGTGGATTCTAGGTTGCGAAACGATGCTTCCCCCGATGCTTGAGTCGAGCTTACTTCCCGTTGACGATCAGACCAAGATCACAAGAGCTTCTGACCTTCGTTAGCCGGCTGGAATCAAAATTCAAACTCCGGATTTACAAGCAAAAGCTCTGATTTTTGATGATTAAAAAGTCTCAATTAACTAACCCTTTTCTCTGTAGCCATCCATGACTATTTATAGGGTTTAAATACGTAACTTACGTGCTACAATCACGGGTAGAGGGGCGTAACTATCTCCCCCAAATCAGCGCACACCGTAACATGCTCCTGAAGATTAGCCCACGTGGCTGACTAAGTCTTCGGAGCCGTTATAGGTAAATCCCACCTGGATGATGAATCTCGACCTTAATTAAAACGGAGTTTGTCAAGTAAGACGAGCCTCGAGGTTCGTCTTACCAAGCAAACCTTACAGTAGACCAGTTTCTCGTGACGAATTTTGTCTTCACTGACTTCGTCTGACGAACCTCATTTTCACTAACAAACTTCATCTTCGACAGTTGAGTCCAATTACATAGTAAGTCTTGTGAGTTCCCTTTTAATGAACCTCATATTCACTAATGAGTTTCATGTCTAGTAATGAGTTTTGAACCTCGTGTCCAATAACGAGCTTTGAAACCCGTATTCACCAATGAACCTCGAACCTCGTATCCAATGACGAGCTCCAAGTCTCGTATCCACTGGTGAACCTTGAATCTCGTATCTAATGACGAGCTCCAAATCCCGTGGATCAGTTTCATGAACTTTGTCTTTTGATGTTGAGATCTACTGCATGGCGACTCTCGTTCTCAAGGTTGATCTTCACTAATCAACGAACCTCGTCTTCGATTGGGAAGGGGTTCGTTCTCTTGACCCTCCTTTTCACATGTCGAGTTTTGGCATTTTTGAATGCCTACATTGATATTTTAATTTTTAAAATTATGAAAGAAACAAGAGACAAATGATTGTTAGAAACTGACTATTAGAAAATTACTCCTCACCATAAAAGCGAATTGTAAATGGGATAACTTATATTAGCTTACAGGTCTAATGCATACAATTTTGTTTCACTGATTCTATGTATTATTTTACTTATTGTTATTATTGTTATTTTGATTTTTAAAATTATGAGGAAAAAACCAACCAACATATGATTGCTAGAAATTGACTATTGAAAAATGGTTGTTTTTGGCTCCTAGAAAATGACTATTTTTCCCGAGGGGTGCTTTGAAAATTTATGGCTGTTCGAGAAATTTTTTTGATTGTACAAACAGTCTATCTAAAAAATATATGCAATTGTACAAAATGTTTATGTTGATGGTTATATGATCACACAGTCAGTTACATCCATGATTGGATGAGGTTGTTGAGTATTGATGAGGGGCCACTTTCTTTCCTGACTTTATGTCCAGTTCTTGAATTAGGTGGTCAAAAGATCTACACAAGTAGAAACACATAAGAGGGTAGGGATTGGTTTCCCCGTTGTTCATTCGATGGTCAAGTTAGCTGATGAACTTGAGTGGGGAAAGAAGAACTGAGTGAGTTCTTGTTGTGCAGTATGATTTTGTAGAATTAGAGAATTTGGACCAGAATACAGAATTTGGTCCCTTGTAGGTTGAAATAGTACATGTATTTATACCTAAGGTATAAGGGTAAATTGATCACTTCGACCGAGCACAGGAGGGCGGTGGTGAAGTGTAGGCTGGCACCTGAGTCAGCCTCTGCTTTACAGGTGTCGGTTGGTGACTGGAGGAAAGATAACTTCAGCATTAAATAGGAAGTGAGTGGTGGTGTGACAGGGCCCACATGGTCTGATGAGTCATGAAGTCTATCAAGGCCAGAGGCATGATGTGCCTGACATGCATTAAATGCGGTGCTATACATTGTCAACGAGGATAACCTTGAGGAAGAAGATGTCCTTTGCCTTCGACGAGAAGTAACGCCTTTCGTTTTAGCTTTGTAAGGCGTCTGGAAAATGATTGAGTGGACTCATGAAGAGTCACTTTCGACAAAAGGGAGGCGACATGTTACGCCTTTCGAGTCGACATGAAGGAATGTCGAGTTGTCGAGTCGGTGGAGTAGTCATCCCTACTAGTCTCTGGCCGCCAAGTTGGTTGGGGCATAGCATGTAGCACACTTGTCCGTTGCTTGGTAATGAGCTTGCACTTTAGCGAATGGGAGCACCATAACAGATTTCACATAGAATTGGTGAAAATTTCTTGATTTGCTTTCTGTGATTTTCAAAATCTACTGTGTCCATGGAAGATAATTAGGCTAACTTGTAGCAAACGTAGATTACTATAAATAGGGCAAATATTTCTTTAAGGAAAGTTATTTTCATGCCTCGGATTTTGTCTCCTTATTATTATCAATATTACTAACAACAAGATTAGTATATTTGGACGGAGGCTGTCATGCCTCGGGCCCCAAATCTATACGGGAACCGCGACTGGGGAGCGTTATGAGAGCTAAGTCCTAACCGTAGATACTACACCTACAAATAAATTTGATCAACACATAATTCATAGTTTAGTACAACACAAGCAAAATACAAATACACAAAATAAATACAAGAAAACAAAATAAGAACATTAAAGATGTCTCTACTAACAAATACTAGCACTATATGGTCCAAAATGTAATCCAACATAATCATTGAAATTCTAGATCAAACCTAATCCTTCAAATATGGGGATGTACAAAATGTAAGTAGTCGTGAAAGCTACTGAAGATTAACCAAGAAAATAACAAGATCAAGCTGCATATGAACCACCATTACTCCTCTGCTTACACCCTGTGGCAGATAAAAAAAACACTTTCTTGGGGGTTGATGACAAATGTCTATTCACTAAAAATAAAAATATAACTTAATAAAACCATAATAGATAGCTGAATCCAATTTAACTATTTTATCTTTTTATTATTCTTTTATCTTTCTTTTACTATAATTAGTTAATTGCTCAATTTATTAAAAAAATCCAAATTTGGTGCCAAAGTTGTAGACGTACATATCCTCCACAAAATATCCATCAAACCAATATAGTTCCATCCATAAAACACTCGACATCATTTGCAAAGAAGGGGAAAAAATACAAAGAAAGAAGCTATGTTCCTAAACCTAAATTAATACAACAATTTTCCTCATATTGTTTTCTCCATTGATATCATTATTGACATCATCTTCCACTGAGAAAACAAATCAAAGAAACTTCAATTATCCCTCCTCATAAGTTGGAGTGTAAAAATTTTAAAAGTAAACTGGAATTTCATGAGGAATTGAAAGGAAAAATATCATGCACCTAAGGGTGCAATTGCCACCCCCTCCCCCCAATCCCCCCTAAAAAAAACCCACCCCAACAACATAAAAAAAAGAAAGCTAGATAGGTATATCTACCTCTACTTTTTGCTACAGGTGCAACTCTAATATGGTTACACTATTTTATGGTAGGAACAAAGATAAGAAACAAAATCAAGTCCCTTAGAGTGCACAACAAATGATTAGAGGGAAGCAAAAGGAAATATAGAAGAATTAGGAAACACAAGTGAGAAGTAACATGTATATGTAGGAAGCATAATATCAAAAAGCGGAACATTTATGTCATAATCACTAATCAAACTAGATAAATGAGAAGTTTAGAATTACCTTAATTGCTATTTCAAAATCACCAATGAAATCCCAAGATCTTTTCTTGAAAGCTTTCTCAAGAGAAAATGCATCCAACCGAATCCATCAGTCATGGTAAGGATGCAATAGAAAAGAGATATGTTCCTTTTCTAATATTTAAAAACTTTAAAGTTTCCTCGAAACTAATATTTATAGGTTCAAGTACTACTCAAAGTTTTCTTCTTATTATTGTTTTATAGGACTCAAAAGATTCAATTACATAGCTTCAAGAATAATTTAAAGGAAAAGTTTAGGCTCCTCACCGACGTTCCTGACTCACACAAGGATTGGATGAAAAAGTTCATCTGGGTTGTGGGGGACGACCTGAAGTTGGGCTGCTCCGACTGGTCCGTAATAAGGAGGGAGGCGCTCATGGGAGGAGAACTGTCTCCTGACGAGAGGGAAGCACTTGACTTGATCAAGTCATACACTAGCTCTCATCAATGGGACCATCTACGAGACAAGTCAGTTTTGTGAGTATTCGGTGTGTCAGTCGAGCCTGCTACCACCTAGGATATAGAGAGGGCTTTAGCCCTTATCATAGGGGAAGCAGAAGAGGTGCCGGTGCTAACTGTTCCTTTGGCTGCTCACGAGGGGGAGTCATCTGTCAGGCTTATGAAGCATCTTCATTAGGACATTCCTCCCACAGAGGCTGAGGTGGCCGAGGAGGAGGAGCCCGCACCCGTTCTCATCCGTAGACGGAGGAGCCAGCCGAGAGGGGAAGATGAGGAACAAGAGGCATAAGCTATATCCAAGATGATGGAGACAGATGTCATCCGTCTAGATGAGTCTTCTCCTGGCAGGTCTACCGAGGTTCCTCAAGGAGGAGGAACCGAAGTCATAACCCATAATAGCGAAGCGGGGCCGTCCGCTGGTCATGGCGAGTCGTCTCGCCATAAAAAAGAGCCTACTAAGGAGGAACCTGAGCCTTCTTCAGGGCTAAAGTATCCTTTCATCCATCGTGTTGATGAGCTCGGTGATGAGGAGTGGCAGAAGATGTACGAGTACCTCATTGGGGCTTCTGAGGGCGGTCGACAATATGTGCAAGTTCTCGACCCCAAGCACTGCTTTGAGGCCACTCACCATCTGGATGCAAGGAGGATAGTTCTTGGCTCTCGTATAGCTCAGTCAAAGGCAGTTGAGCAATTCTATCTTCCTCAGGACGATGAGTACCTGAGGGGGGTACCCAATATCGCTCTCCATTTGAGCCTTCGGAGCTATCTAGTGCGAGGTACTCTTATGGACCAGGAGATGTTTGGCCATATGGAGCACATCCGGACTACCTATCTCAAGCTCTTGGGGGAGGTTAATTCCCTAAGGGCTAGCAGAGGGGTCGACTCGAGGCGGGCTACTGAGGCGCGGGTTCTAGAAGCCGTCGAGGTCGAGAAGCTTAGGCAGGAGCTAGTGGAGAGCCGAAGGAAGGCTGAGGGACTAGACAAGGCTCTCCAAGAGAGGGACCGTGCTAGGGCGCAGGTCAAAGTGGAGAAGTTAGCGGTGATGCATGAGCAATGTTAATTGACAGAGAAGCAGGTAGAGCTCGCCAAGCTTCAAGGGGAAGTCATCGATCTGAACTCCAAAGCTTACCGCCAGGAGGTCATCGTGAAGTATCACCAAAGCTTAACCAGAAAAACCAAAGTGGAAATAGCTTGCAAGGCCGGGTATGACTACCTGTTCGCGTAACTGCGGAACCCACCCGGTCGCTTTCACTACCCTCCACTCGTGCCCAATTGTTTGGACTAGTTGATAGAGGTGTAAGCGCTCGATGAAGGACTCGATCTGGACGAGGATGAGGATGACTCGAACGAAGGAGGAGACTGCTCGACTCCTCCGCTAATTGCACCTAGGAGCTCCCCGCCTCCGAACCTAGGAGCTAGAATGGACTTTCCTTAGCTTCTTAGGACCTTCCTGCATTTTGGCTTTTGTATTGTATAAATACATGCTGTGTTTCTTGTAAATGTCTCTCATAGATGAATGAAGAAATATTTTTTGGATCTAAAATTGTTTTCATGTGTTGCACAATTTTGATATGCCTGCTGAATGACTTAGCTTCAATAAAGACTTGTAGACTGAGCAAACTTTGAGGGGACTCGTCCTCCACTAAGAGGAGACGTCTCGAACTCTAGTATATTACCTCTGATGGATTGGCTTTTTGTCTAAGTGTTGAGAACTTCAAGTGTCGACTCGGGAGGACTCATCCTTCATTGAGAAGAGATGTCTTGCCCTCTAATATTCATCCACGTAGTTTGGTTTGGCCAAGTGTTGGACTCATTTGGCTGATTGCTCTTAATGTTTGAGCATCTACTCAGATGAGTGTCTGAAAAGTATTCCTTTGAAGTCTTCTATTGGCTATCAAGGGTCGATTGAGAGCTGGTTGACTACTCTCCAAATAAACATAGTTAAGTTAGCTTCCAGAGGCATTTATTGGGCAAGTGAAACATCACTATTAGAAACGACAAGAGGACGTTGTCAGATGTTAGAGAATTATGGCATCGATTTGATTTTCAAGCAAAGAGGCACAGAGTAAGGAGGAGAGCACTTCGAGTTTTGAGCGAACTGTCTAAGATTTCGAGGCGAATCTCACCTGTTCATTTCGAAAGGAGACAACCATCCAGATTAATCCACATGTCCTCTTTGGAATACTATAAATAGCTCACTGGGGCAAAGAAGAATTCTTTATGAACTATTGTCCTAAAATCTTTAGCGCTTCTCTTAATCTTCAAGTCTTCTTACAAAACAGAGATCTTTCTATGGCTTCTCAGACCTCCACCACTGGCCGGAATGAGGAGAGGATCGCTCTTCTCCGACTAATCTGCTCTAAGGCCTGTGTTGGCGATCTCAAGCAATATTATGATCTATATGACATTCCCAGGTCCTTCACATTAGGGGCGCCTGACAAGGATGAGCTGGTGTATCACCATGGTGAGAACCGAGCGTCCATGTATCTTGCTCATCTTGAGTACAGTCTACAGCTACCACTCCATCCCTTCATTAGGGATGTGTGCATTGCTTTAGGGGTTTCCCCTCTCAATTTACACCAAATGCTAATGGAGTGCTGGTGGGGTTTGTTGTGATCTGCCATCAGGTTGGTGTCTTGCTAACCATGCAACTGCTTGGGCATCTGGTCGGCGTCAAGGCGACAAGGATAGACATGCACTACTTCTTCCACTACAATGGAAGTTTCAAGTTTATCACGGACACTCTAGAGTCCAACAGGGACTAGAAAGAAAGGTTCGTGTTGGTCTTTGGGGCCAACGACATTCTTGTTTGCTCCAATTGGCCTGAAGTAGCCAAGGATGTTATGAGGCTGAGTCCTCTCGACTCTGAGAGGAGGTAGAAACTAGAGAGGAATCGTGCCTATTGTTGGCCTCTTTGTTTCGATAATGTTTAATAAATAATTTACCACTAATGTTGTTTGTCTAGTATTTGTATATTCCTATTTATTGTAGACAAACAACGCGTTGGAGGATGTATGGAATCGAGCATTCACGATCATATTAAATGGAGGTTGGCGAAATTGTGGAGTGGCTATGTAATTCATATTGAAGATCCAAGTTCTAGCTTCATCCGTAAGTGTACTAAGTTGAGCTATATCGAATATCTATAGTTTAGGTTTATAGTATGTGTGTTAGTACTTTAAGCTCAATCATATATACACACACATATTTGGTTTATATATATATATAGTTATATATATGCACAAATTTTGGTTTATGGACATAACAATCATTGTATACATATTTTATTAAGTCTATAAAATTATTTCATAGGGTTTTAAAACATTGTTTATGTCAAAACATCAAATTTCATGTATATCACATTTTCATGTTTTGGACACACTTACAAAATACATGAGTTTTTACAAATGGAAAACTCAATTTGAGAAATTCTTTTTCTAACATGTTAAATTTTATGTTTATAAATATTTTCCAAAGTTTTATCAATTTTAGAATTAATTTGTTATATTTATTTGAATTTACAAAATCAAGTTTTTAATAAGCTCATGTTTGTGCATGTTTTTACAAAACTGATATGTTTTCAGAATTAGAAAATAAAATTTGAAAAATTTCCTCATTTACATGTTTATCATCATTTATACAAATATTTCCCCAAGTTTTACTAATTTTAAATTTGTTTTGTTATTTTCAATTGAACTTACAAAACCGAGTTTTTAGCAGTTTTTTAGAAACTGTATATCTATGTTCAAACAATTATTTATCTCATCTGGGAAGTGACATTTTAGAAATTATTTTCTAACATGTTTATCTACATGTCTAAAACCTTCCCTCAAAATTTCATAATTTTTGGAATTGATTTACTATTTTTAATTGATTTTACAAAGTTAGATACATAAAATTCCAAAATCTGTCAAAAACAGAAACTGTCCGTGAACAGTGCGGTCGACCACTGTTACTGTAGCAGTTAACCATTGCACAATAATGGTAACATCTGTTTCTTTGTTTTTAATGGGTTTTTGAGGTTTTTTTAGTTGTTTTCTTCAAGCCTATATATACCCCTTTGCCATAACTATTTTAGATAACAATAAGAGTGTTTTAAACAAGTTTAAGAAAGTTTTAAACAAGGGTTTATGTTTGGTTTAAGTTTGTTTTAAAAGCTTTTAAGCAATTGAGAGTTTAATTTTATGAAATCAATTTCACAAGAGCTAGAAGATATCATTACTTGGTGTTTGAGCTTCAAATCATCTCTCTCTCACTCTTATCATTTATTGGAGAAGTTTTCTAAACTCAATCTAGCTTTACTTTTATATTGTTTGATTATCATTCTATTAAGCTAGTATTTATATTTGAGTTTAGTTGATTTAATTTCACTCATTGTTTACACACACCCACTTGAGCTTATTGTATTTTCATATATAGTATATTTGGGGTGGTGAGAGTTGTAAAAATTAAGTGTGAGCTTTCATTGAGTTCTCATCTATTGTAGAGAACAAATTATTTGTTATATTATAAGATTATAAAGTTTTCAGTTAGCTAGAAAACCGAGTGTGAAGTGAAGATATCCTTGAGGTAAGGAACGGAGACGTAGGTCGTAGGGACCAAACTACGTGAATAAAATTGTGAGGTGTAAACGTTATTCGGGTGAACGTAGAAAACCCGGTAGTGATAGTAGATTTCTCCCCGGGAGTGGGGAACGGAGACGTAGGATGGAAGGTCTGAACTCCGTGATCATTTCATGTGTTTGAGTTTGCTTTGGCGCACTTACTCTTATGTTTATATTTCTTATCGCCATTGTCCATTGCTCATTATTTATATCATCCACTATCTTGTTTATTTTGTTTAACCTTGTGTATATCACTTATCCTAGCTCACATATATTGTTGTATTTTATACTTGCTAGGATAACTTGTTAATTAGTTTTAATTAGCATAAAATCGGATTTGATTAGCATAAGACCCTAATCACCCCCTCTCTAGGGTCTAACAATTAGTATCAGAGCTTGGTGATCTTTAATTTTAGGTCTAATCGCCTTGAGTTAATGATCCAAGTTATCTTTTTGTGCTAATCTTATTTAGATTTCATTTGTCTTGCTTGCACATATATATATTTATCATGGACATGAATTGTGCACCTTTGTTAGGCTATGGATCAAATGTTGCTCCTAAATTCATTTATTTTTCCTGTGCATAATGGGCTTCTAGATTTAAACTATTTGTGCAATCTAAAAATATTAATTTATGGGGAGTTATTGATAATGCTTATATTGTACCCACTATGGAGAAATCCAAGTGGAGTAAAAATGACAAAAGATTATTTACCATGATCAAGATTGTGTTAGAATGTATGTTTAATGCACTTGATTCTACTATTTCTAACAAACTTGATTCTTTTGATAGTGCTTACACATTGTGGAATCTTATAGAAGCACATCAAGAGAATTTAGAGGTGATCCGACGAGCTTTGGAGGATTCCGCTTCTAGTTCATGTAGAGCTTCATCTTAATGCACACGACCACTAGGCGATAGCCTAGTGTGGTATGCGGTTCCGAACCCGATAATGATTTATCTAGTAATGAACTCGCTTGTACATCTAAGAGATTAATGCATGCCTACAAGAAATTGCAAAATGATTTTATTGATTTAAAAAGCAAGCATGATAATTTAGTATCCGATCATGAGTTGCTAGGTTCCAAATTTGATATCATAGTTAAAGAAAATACATTGCTTAAAGAAAACAATGACTTATTAAATTTGGAAAATGAAAAATTAACCTCATCCATTTCTAGCTTAACTCATGAAAGAGATAATGCCATGTTAGAAGTAAAGAACATAAAAATGACACTGCTTCTTTTATAAATGACTATTTATGTTCTACTTCTAATAAGAATGCATATGTACCTAATAATGAAGATTTGAATCTTGTGAATAAACGCATTTCATCTTTAGATTCAACTTTGAAAATATGCATTAATAATCATAAGAAGCTTATGGATATGTGTGCCAAGTCTAGTGCAAACAAGTCATCATCCACTCATTATGCACACATATATAGCAAAGTTTACAAGTGCTCTATTTGCTATCGTAAAGGCGATTTAGCTAATTTTGCTATGATGCACACAAACATAAAAGTATCAATGCTCCTTGTGCATCTCATCAAGTTTCTTCATCACATGTACACACACATGCACCCATTGTTCATCATAAGCATGCTCATGTGTATAGATATAATCATTGTGATCGTTTTGGTCATTTGGCAGAATATTATTTTGATTTGAAAAAGAAATCTCATTTGCTAAATGTTTCTAGTAGACCACATGTTTTTAAATGTGATGTTTGTGGTAGTTTTGAACATCTTGTAAAATTTTGTTATGATATGCAAAAAGCTTCTAAGTTGCAATATGTTCCAAATAAATCATTATTTAAGAATGTTTATCATTTGCAAAATAAATTTAAAAGACACTTGCAAATAGTTCTCGTGCACGAGCTAATGGTCCACAAAAACAAATGGAACTCTTTCATTGCAAAAATTACAATCAGAAGGATCATTTGAGTGATTATTGCTTTGATCATGTTAGTGCACCACATAAGCATAACCGGGTTCATAACCCTAGGCCTTTGAGCTTAAATGATAGGGGTCATGACCCTAAACTTCTTGATACCAAGAATTCTTGGGTACCAAAACAAATTTAATTTTTAAACCAAGTATTTTTATGTTTTTCTTTTTCCTTTTATTGGTTTTGAAAATTATATTTTAAATTTTTGAACATGAAAACAATTCTTTTTATTGGTCAAATTCTTTTGTTTTCATAATTATTGGTTTTGCTTTGATGAGAGGTTTGTATTTATATAGCCCCCCGGATTTATTGGGTGTTTATTCCCAAATCTTGTTTATCGGGTACTAAAAGTCCTGATATGGGTTGGAACAAGCTTAAGAGCTTGATATATTGTTGCCTCTCTTGTATTTTGTCAAATTTTTTGTTTGATTTATTGCTTTGAATTCATTATATAAGCACAAATAGATGATTCAAGTTTCAAATATGCTTTATAATGTATTCTTTATGTGGTTTGATCAAGTTTTACAAAGAAAATTTTCTTTATTGATCAAACGTCATTTTTGGGCATAAAATTTGATTTATGATTTCATTTGGTTAATTTGTTTTCATTGAAAACTTTTTGCATGATTCTCATGCTCCTCTTCTTTTAATTTCATAAATCTAGATTTTACACTATGTTTTTATAATTGTGTAATGAGACACTTCTTTCATAAATGATATATTTATATGTGTCCTCATTATCCTCTTGTATATGAGTAATATTTAGCATATTTTTCATCTATGCTTGCTCATATGTTTTTGCCTTAGCATTTATTTCATATATCCATTAAGGCATTTTGATAGGGGGAACAATCCCTATATATCCTTTTTTGTTATACTCACCCGTGCTTATTTGTAGGGGGAACTTTCTCTCTCTTTATTCTTTTATTTTTCCCTTTTTGATGTTGTCAAAGGGGGAAAAATATTGTGAGTATATTCTTTTTGTTTATATGCATGATAATTATAATATTGTATATTCATTTCCTTTCATGCATATATCCTTTTTGTAAATTGTTTGTCATCATCAAAAACTGGGAGATTGTTGGCCTCTTTGTTTTGATGATGTTTAACAAATAATTTATCACTAATATTATTTATCTAGTGTTTGTATATTTTTATTTATTGTAGACAAACAACGCGTTGGAGGATGGATGGAATCGAGCATTCACAATCATATCAAATGGAGGTTGGCGGAATTGAGCAGTGAAGCCTATGCAATTCATATTGAAGATGCAAGTTCTAGCTTCATCCGCATGTGTACAAATTGAGCTCGAATATTTATCAAGCTTGGGTATATTTAGTTTAGGTTTTATATTATGTGTGTTAGTACTTTAAGCTTAATCATATATACACACACATATTTGATTTTTATATATATAGTTATATATATATATACACAAGTTTTAGTTTATGGACTTAACAATCATTGTATACATATTTCATTAAGTCTATAAAATTATTTTATAGGGTTTCGAAATATTATTTATGTCAAAACATCAAATTTCATGTATATCATATTTTCATGTTTTGGACACACTTGCAAAATATATGAGCTTTCACAAATGGAAAACTTAATTTGAGAAATTCTTTTTCTAACATGTTCAATTTTATGTTTATAAATGTTTTCCAAAGTTTTATCAATCTTGGAATTAATTTGTTATGTTTATTTGAATTTACAAAATCAAGTTTTTAATAAGCTCATGTTCATGCACATGTTTGTGCATGTTTTTGCAAAACTGATGTGTTTTCACAATTAGGAAATGCAATTTGAAAAATTTCTTCGTTTACATGTTTATCATCATATATACAAATATTTTTCCTAGTTTTACTAATTTTGGAGTTGTTTTGTTATTATCAATTGAATTTACAAAACCGAGTTTTTAGCAGTTTTTTCAGAAACTATATATCTATGTTCAAATAATTATTTCTCTTATCTGGAAAGTGATATTTCAGAAATTCATTTTCTAACATGCTTATCTACATGTCTAGAAACTTCTCTCAAAATTTTATGATTTTTGGAGTTGATTTACTATTTTTAATTGATTTTATAAAGTCAGATACGTAAAATTTCAGAATCTGTCAAAAGCAGAAATAGTCCGTAAACAGTGCGGTCGACAGTGCTATAGTATGACAGTACGTAAACAGTGCGGTCGATAGTGCTATAGTATGGTCAACCGCTGTTACTGTAGCAGTCGACCATTGCTCAGTAACGGTAACATCTGTTGTTTTTGTTTTTTGATGGGTTTTTGAGGTTTTTTGAGTTATTTTCTTCAAGCCTATATATACCCCTTTGCCATAACTATTTTAGATAACAATGAGAGTGTTTTAAACAAGTTTAAGAAAGTTTTAAACAAGGGTTTATGTTTGGTTTAAGTTTGTTTTAAAAGCTTTTATGCAATTGAGAGTTTAATTTTGTGAAATCAATTTCACAAGAGCTAGAAGAGATCATCACTTAGTGTTTGAGCTTCAAATCATCTCTCTCTCACTCTTGTCATTTATTGGAGAAGTTTTATAAAATCAATCTAGCTTTACTTTTATATTATTTGATTATCATTCTATTAAGCTAGTGTTTATATTTGAGTTTAGTTGAATTAATTTCATTCATTATTTACACACACCCACTTGAGCTTATTGTATTTTCATATATAGTATATTGGTTTGGTGAGAGTTGTAACAAATGAGTGTGAGCTTTCATTGAGTTCTCATCTATTGTAGAGAACAAATCATTTGTTATATTATGAGATTGTAAAGTTTTTGATTAGCTAGAAAACCGTGTGTGAAGTGGAGATATCCTCGAGGTGAGGAGCGGAGACGTAGGTCGTGGGGACCGAACTCCAGGAATGAAATTATAAGGTGTAAACGTTATTCGAGTGAGCGTAAAAAACCCGGTTGTGATAGTAGATTTCACCCCGGGAGTGGGAAGCGGAGACGTAGGACGGAAGGTCCGAACTACGTGATCATTTCGTGTGTTTGAGTTTGCTTTGACGCACTTACTCTTATGTGTATATTTCTTGTCGTCATTGTCCATTGTTCATTATTTATATCATCCACTATCTTGTTTATTTCGTTTACCCATGTGTATATCACTTATACTAGCTCACATATCTTATTGTATTTTATAATTTCTAGGATAACTTGTTAATTAGTTCTAATTGACATAAAATCAGATTAGATTAGCATAAGACCCTAATCACCCCCTCCTCTAGGGTCTAACACCTATGCTAGGTCCTGGGAGAGGGATAACTTTTTCAAGACGGTGTCTCTCCGAGTGACAGGCGTGTCCATGATCTTGCCCTCCACTACTGACCATACGAGGGTGAGCTTGCTGGCCTCTCCCTCTCGAGGGGGAGTTGGGCTCGGCCTCACAGATCTAGAAGAGGGTGAGGGGGAATCTCACCTCGGAGGAGACGACTGACTTGATGACAAGAGTGGTTGAAGTTGCTACTAAGCTGGTGGCGCAGTGGAGGAGGCCGAAGAAGTCGAAGGCTAGGGACCAAGGGTCCAGTAGGTCGGTCGAGTCGATCCGGGTCGACTCGAATGAGATATAGCAGTTAGCTGAAGAGCCATAGTCCACCGAGGGGTAGCAGGAGACTGTCCAAACTTTTTGATCGGATGAGGTCATCGTCATTAGTGACTCTTCCCTTCCTAGAGTAGAGGAGGTTGTTTCCGGTAAAAGTTGCTGTTTTCATTGATGTTCTCTTTTTTTTTGAGATCTGTTACAACTTTGAGCGTTACAACAGAGTTTAAATGAAAACAAAAGATTACAACTTAAACGAAAATAAACACGAGAGCCCGGTTTGGTACGGTCTCGCTTGCGTGGGTTGTTGGCCTGTGACGGGGACGTCGATGTCCGTGGACCGCCGACTCTTTCAAGATCCTTGCCGATAAAATCCGGCAGAGTTTCGTCTATCCGCGTAGGATATAGAAACAGAACCTCGTCGATCCGCGCAAGATCTAGAGGTTATAAGCGTATATCTCGGCTAAAACGAGATAATAGCTCTTCTTAGTGTCACCGCAAAGGAGCAACACTAAGGATCAGAGAAGGGGGGTGAATGAACCTTGATGAAGAACTCTGACTCCTCACTCCAGCAGGGCTTCGCCGCTTCAGACTCTAGAATTTCAGATCTCGAGGATAATCCCAAGACCGGAAATTCTTCTCCAAGGCTAAACCAGAGCAAAATCAAGAGCCCCTCACAAAGGAGGCCTAGGGGGCTATTTATAGCCAAAAAGGAGAGGGGGGGGCTGATATGGACACCCCAAGAGGAGAGACACCCCCCTAGGGGTGTCTTGGCCAAGGCCGGGACACCCCATGTGGGGTGTCTCGAGCCAGCCGAGACATGTTCGTGTGTCCCCGGTTCAGCCCGGGGCTGTGCCGTTGTCCCGCTGTTGACTCGCCGTTGACTTTTCGTCCGAACTCGGATTTGGGTGATTTCGGATGCGTTGGAATCGTGACGGCGAGCTCTGTAGGCCCCGATGGTTGGATTATCTGTGGGGTGGTCGAGGCGCAGCGGGCGTTGGTCTGATTGCAGTGATAGCGGGGTTTTCGGTCAACCCGTATCCTTGCGATTCTGACATTCTGTCGGCTCACGTAATCCGTCGGTTTGCTTCAGTCGCTCACCGGCGTCATTTGAGCTCTTGTGAACCGGGTAGTGACGTTCGATCGCCGCTCGTTGACACCGAGCTATGTTCGGGGACCTATCGGCAATTTTCGACGCCTACAGAGGTGGGCCCAACTGTCGAAGAGACAGAAGTTGGGGTCCCTGTCGAGGATACAGTTAGGTCGAGTTTTGTGGCCGAGGCATCCCACAGGCTAGGCAAGGAGCCTGTCGGGACATTCAGGGGTGTTGATGAGCAAGTAGCGCCTCCGGAAGGATCTAAGGCTAAGAAGATGGCTGATGTGTGGAGAAAGTTCTGACCCTTCCACCATGAGCTCAAAGAGATTACTCGCCGGTCTTAGGAGAAGGCGAGGGCTCCGTTGGTGGGAGAGCCATGTGCCCCTTGCTTACCTAGGGAGGAAGTTCTTGAAAGCGATAGGTTTGTCCCGGAGGAGCCCATGGACATGGAGTCTTTAATTATGCAGTCCTTAACTACTCCGATTGACACTTTACTCTAGTTTACCATTCTAAAAGACAAGAAGATCTTGAGGGAGATATCAAGTGTTGGTGCGCATTTGGTCCTCATGGCCAACGTGGTCTGAGGGGCTCTACTAGAGTAGGAGCTGTTTGACCGGACTGTATACATGCACGAGATGGCACAAGGGTGGCATGCGAAGCTAGCCCAGGAGATGTTGGCCAAGGAAGAGGCAGGACAAAGAGTGGTGAGGAGATCTGGTGAAGAAATTCAATTTGGAGAACTCTAAGCATGCACCAACTCCATGATTATAAGTGTCAAGCTTGATGCGGATGATAATGGTGAGGATGTGGACCAAAAACTATACCGAGGTATGATAGGTAGTCTTCTTTATCTCACCTCTAGTAGACCCGATATCATGTTTAGTGTATGTGCATGTGCACGTTTTCAAGCCTCTCCTAAAGCATCTCATTTGATTACCGTTAAGAGAATTATTAAATATGTTCATGGTACAATTGATCTTGGTTTATTTTATCCTAAAAGCACCTCTTTTGATCTATATGGTTTTTGTGATGCCGACTTTGTCAGTTGTAAGGTTGATCACAAGAGTACGAGTGGTACATGTCAATTCTTGGGTAATTCCCTTATCTCTTGGGCTTCCAAGAAACAAAATTGTGTTGCCTTGTCCACTACGGAAGCGGAATACATTGCTGCCGGCTTATGTTATGCCCAAGTTTTATGGATGAAACAAAGTTTGGTTGACTATGATTTGAATTTTCAAAATATAAAAATCTTTTGTGATAACACTAGCGCTATCAATATTTTAAAAAATTCGATTTTGCCTTCTAGAACCAAGTATATTGATGTGCACCATCATTTCTTACACGATCATGTAGAGAGGTAAGATGTATCCCTTGTGTTTGTTGATACAAAATCTCAATTAGTGGATATCTTTACCAAGACTCTTAGTGAAGATTGTCGTATACGAAATGGTTTGGGCTTATGCACTATGTGAAAGTTCTACTTGATTGCTTGATTAGTTGCATTTCACATGTATTTTTTACCCTATTTTGATGGTGACAAAGGGGGAGAGAAATCTCCTCATTTGTGCACATAGTAAGGAGGAGCTCATAGATAGGGGGAGCTACTATCTATAAGCTTCATTTATTTTGCTCCTATATAATGGTTGGTTGTCATCATCAAAAAGGGGAAGATTGTTAGCCCTTATGTTTTAATGATGTTTTACAACCACCATTATCAATACTAATTGCTTGTTGAGTGATATTGTAGTTAATATATATATCAAGCTTGTTAGTACAATGCATGGAAGATTGGATGGAATATGAGCTACAACGATGATATCCAAAGGAGGAGGAGGCATAGTGATGAAGCTATGTTAATTCAAGAGCAACAAATGCAATGAGAAGCTTCATCAACTCAAGCTATATCAAGACTCAAAGAATTATAATTCTATGTGAGGATATTAGCTAGTTTTTCTTTTTCTCTCTAGTGCTAGAATGTAGGCAAGTAGCTTAGATTTCATTTAAAGCTATTGGGATATCACACACACGTTTTTATACTTATATTTTTTTGAGTGTTTTGACAAAATATTGTTTTTCACAAATATGAGGACCTTTTTGCAAAATCTCTTTTCAAACAAGTTTGTCAAAATGTTTATAAACTATTTTCAAAGTTTTACATTTTTCTGAATTTATTTGATAATTTTTAACAAAGTTCAAAGTGATATTTTCTGTGTGCATGTTTATGAGTCAACTCATGAACAGTATTGAGTCGACTAATAAACTACCCCATAGTAGTTATTTGTTTCTGACGAGTTGACTCACAACATCATGAGTCGATCCATCAGGTTGAGTCGACTCATGACTGTCATAGGTCGACTCATAAACTGTGCTGGAATATGTGTTTTGTTTCTGCTGAGTCGACCCATGACCTCATGAGTCGACCCATGCATAATGAGTCGACTCATGAATTTTATAAGTCGACTCATGAATAGTATTGAGTCGACTCATAACACTGTAACGACTATTTTTGTACAGTTTTAGAATTCCTGTTTTTAGGGGATTTTGTCTGATTCTTTGGGGCTTTGGCTGCTGTTTTCTTTTCTCATAAAAACCCAACACCCCAACCACTTCAGAATAAAGCCTTTATTGCAAAACTCTTGTTTTCAAGTTTGTTGTTTTCAAAGAGCTTCAACTTTCATCTTGGTAATCAATGTTTTGTTTTCACATCCCAAGCTTCAAGTGCAATCTCTCTCCTTGCCATAGGGACATTGTAGAGAGAGAGTTTTTTACATCATTACTAATGTTGAGAGCTTGATCTTATGAAGATCAACTGTGTGGGCGTGAGATCTTGTGGAGATCGACTGTGTAGTTATGAGATCTTGTGGAGATCGTTGTGTAGAAGAAGTTCCGGTTTCCAAACCGGGTTTGTTCGCGGGAAAAATCAAATCTTTCTTTATTGCTGATTCCGTTACACTCTTAAATAACAACTTTTTGCGTTACAAAGATCCGGTCTTTTTATAAGAACCGGTTACAACGAAAATCAAAGAAAATAAAGAAAAATTACAACTTTCCTTATTTGTCGAACAAATCGCGAGCTCCTGTTATCCGGTCACTCGCTTTGTGGGTTGTTTGCCTGCGCCGAGGTTGTTTACCGTGGACCACCACGAGATCTGGATCCAAGCAGATCTACGACGTATTACGGGTACTATCCCACCAAGGAGATAATAGCCGGGAGGGATCGTTTCACTAAGGAAACGACCGCTCGAATCTCGGGATCTAAGAACCAAGCTTAGATCCGGAGTATAACAACATAGATCTGAGGATTAGATTCCTTCGAACTCCTGCCTTGTTTGGTGCGGGTGCTCGCCAAGAATCGAATCCAAGTGTCCAAGCTTCAAGCCTTCAAAACTCCGAGGTGAGATCACAATCCGGCAGAGTTTCGGCTCTTCAGAAGTTCCACCCAAAAGTCCTTTCAAATGAACAACCACCCCTCTATTTATAGGCACTCGAAACTGTGCATGTGTGCACAAGTGAGAGGGGGGAAAGGAGCCGGCCACCTTGGGGTGGCTCGGCTCATGCCGAGCCACCCTGGGTGGCTCGGCTTGGGCTGAGCTACCTTAGGGTGGCTCGGTCAAGGCCGAGTCCCCCGGGTGTTCTCCGTTTCCCGTTGTTCGGTTGTTTTCTGTCTTTCGGTTCTTCATTTGGTTTGTCCGGACTTTGATTTGATAGCCCGGGTCTTTATTTGGCAGTATTTCCGCCTCGGTATTTGAGTACAAATCCTATTTTGTTATTGGACGACTCGTTGACTTTCCAAACCGCTGGATTGGTTCCACATGCGAACGTATTCCGTTGCTTGCGTGCCTCGTCGCCTCGTCGCTAGAACGTCCGTTGATTTGTCGAATCATCGTGCCGGGCTGTGTTAAGGGACCTATAGGCAATTTTATACGCCTACAGGTTTGTGTAGTGGATTTCTCCTCGAGAGTGGGGAGCAGGGACGTAGGTCAGCTGACCGAACCTTGTTATCACATCGCGCATCACTTGGATAACAGTTTCTAACTCTATCTTCTTTACATTAGTTGTTCTTGGTTGTAGTGTGTTGCTTGTCTTATTTTTATTGCATATTTATAGCGTTAAGATGCTAATCACCCCCCCTCTAGGGTCCAACAGTTAGTGCCTTGGGTTTATTCCTGAAAAGATACCAAGGGCTTAGAATTTAACTAAAGTCGAATGCCTAGAACTTACTAAAGTTGACTAGGTCTTTTACAACCCTGGGGCTGTGCCTAGAACTTGCTGAAGTAGACTAGGTCTTTTGCCCTAGGGAGGGCCGCTCTGATGGCAATTAGGTAATATGATAACATTGAGATTAGGTGCATAGGACTTACGTATATGCCTGAGTCTTCAATATAGCTATGATGGTGGAGAGGCGACTGTGGGAGTTGCCTATATGGTGATCGCCTTGGGTTTATTCTTAAAAAGGCACCAAGGGCTTAGTGTTCCTACATAGATTGGGCACCATGGAAGTGAAAGATAATAATCGAGTCAGTTTCAATAAGAATTTCATTGATATGAAATAAATTTATAGAATTATTAAAAATAACACCGTAGGTGCTCGATATTCTAGGAATGCTGGAGGACTCTCCCGTCTGGGGGCCCTAAGTCAATAAGTGCCGACTCGTAGCTCCTCTAGGATTGTGTAGGTACCTTCCCAGTTAGGTGTTAGCTGTTAGATATAGGTGCTCTATAGGCAATAATTATATATTATAACAAGACCTATATGAATATAACACTCTTGTTCAAAATGATAGTGTAGGCGTCAAAAATTACCTATGGGTTCCAGCACATAGCTTGAGACAGAGTGTAAGGACCATGAATTGTGATATTAGTTAAATAAATTTTCTGGTATTTTAAATATTAAATTATTAAAAAAAAGAGTATTTATATTTTTTTAGTTTTCTAGAATATACTATGATTTAAAAATCTAGTTTTATATTTATTTTAATAGTTTTGTTAATTATAAATTTGATAGTTGCGGTGAATATTTTTAGGTTATTATTTGGTCATTGATATTATTAATGATCTTGTTATTATTAATGTAAACCTGAGCTTAATACATTAGCGTATTTATAAACATATACATATTTGGTTGTTAATATTTTGTTAATGTTATTATTCGTTTAATTACTACTATAATGGTTATTTTTATTATTATGTATATAGTAATATATCTTCATAACCATATTATCTCTCTCAAATATCTCTTCCGTAATCAAATATCTTTCCAATCTTTTTTCAAATCCCATAATATCCCTCTCCCCATAAATCACGTGCATCATTTTCTTTCTCCAATCTTTTTCAAAATTCCATAATATTTTTCCTCATAATCACGTTATTCACCCCACTTCCTTATTTTCTTCCTTGATTCCTGCACCACTATCCCATACCCTCTTTCTCTCTCCAATAATTCATAATCTCTCTCCTCTTCAAAGAAACCCACCCCAGACCCCAACTCCCTAGCTCTCTCTCGTTCTCCTCTCTTTTCCCTCTTCATCTTTTCTTTCTCTTCCAAGCTCCGACCAACCACCCACGCAACCCACTGCCGCCGATCCGCTCCCAACTACCGTTTCGAGCTCCCTCCCCCACAACCTCCTCTCCTCTCCTCAAAATCACCGCCTTTCCCCTGAGCTCGACCCGTAACCTCGACCTTACCCCACAGCCGCCGCCTTGGTAGCCGCCGCCTCCGTCGAACCCCGCCAGCCAATGTCGAGCTCCTCCACGCCTTCTTGTCGAGCCAACCCCCGCCTCTAGCCGCATCTCACCTTCGCCCGCCGCTGGATCTGCAGACAGCCGCTGCCCGTGCCTCAGCAGCCGCGCCAGGCCGCCAACCGCCAGCCTCACCTTCGCCAGGCTTCCTTGTTTCTATCGACAGCCCAGCGCCCTCCTCCGCCACTCCGGCCATCATCCCGCAGCAGCCAGCCCCCAGCCCGCCTACGGCTACCCCTCCTCCACCTACACTACCTCCGGCCTCTCCTCTCCAAACCACGCACAGCCCCACCTCAGCCGCAGCCTCCTCCTGTAGTCACCTCACCCGCAACCCCTACAGCACCACCACTCCTCCTCCACCCGAACCACCAGCATCACCTCCGACACCGCCTCCTCAAATCTCGCACCAACCTCACGTCTCCCTCCATCGCTGTCCGCCTTCGCCAAGCCGCTCAGCCGATGCCCTGAGTTCGCTGAGCCGACAAACCCCCTGTTCGTTGCTGTCGAACCTCCTCAAGACCCGCCCGAACCCTCACCTCCCGGGCTCGACCAGCGACCCGCAGCCTTGGGCTCGACCGCACCGCTGACGAGCCACTCCCTAGCACGTCAGCGTCGATCCGTGCAACGAAACCCCGAGGCAAGATCCGTCTTGCTTGTTGTCTCGTTAATTTATATTTTTATATCAATTATGAATTTATTACGTATGTGAGTAGATTAGTTTGTGCTGATATGATATTAATTGTGTGGTTGTTGGAAATTTTGTGGTGAATATATTCTGGGAAACGATGAATAAGTATGTCAAAGATATAGTTTATAGTTAATTTCGTGTTGTTTGAAAGAAAGAATATATTTATAGAGTATTTTGAGAATTATTTATAATGAGGAAAATATTTTAAAAGGAATTATTTCAAGAAAATAATTTATCATGGATAAGGAGTATTTTTGAATAATTGTTATGACTAAAAGGATTTTATTTTAAGAAAAAGAGTATTTTAGATTATTTTAAGAAAAAGAGTATTTTAGATCATAAATAATTCATGATCACTACTAAGCAGATGGCCCAGTTCCTTCAAGAAGCCTTGGCTAAGCAGAAGGAGGATTTCGAAATCAAGATGGAGATGGCCATACAACGGATCAAGAATTTACATGCCCTGTAGCTCCAAGAGTTATCAAATCAGCACAGTGAATCTAGTCATCACCACACTACCAATCATATAGATAGCGACTCAGAAGTCGAGGGGAATATCAATGCTGATACCTATCCGGATGTTAAAAATTCTGAGGACGGCCCTAACACTGGGGGCGGCCCCAACACTGGGGGTGGCCCCAACAACAATACCAATACTAGGGATGGCCCCACCATTCCTCTTCAAAGTCGCTCGAAGAAAGATACATGCAAAGATCTGAAGATGAAAGACCTCGAAAGCAAGATCAATGCTTTAATGTCTGCTCAAGGGGCCATGAAGACTGGCATTCTATGTCCTTATCCGAGGGAGTGGGAATCAATTCTGTATCAGGTAAAGTTCAACCTGATTAACTTCACCCCGTTCAATGGAAGGGGTTCGCCCACTCAACACTTGATTTACTTCAAGTCCCACCTAGGAGTCATTTCAGGCAATGAACCTCTGATGGTACGATTATTCGTAGGGACCCTACACACAGTCGCTTTTGACTGGTACCGTCGTATCAATCCGGGAAGTATCAACTGCTAAGATGACATGGAGAGCATGTTTCTCACCAACTTCTTTGATGATGAAATAGAGGTGTCAATCGAGATGCTATTTGATAAGAAAAAAAGATAGAGAATCAGTCAAGAACTTCGTCAAGCACTTCCGGATTGATGTTAGGATTATCACTGCAAAGTAACCCAAGGAAAAGAAAGTAGGTGCAAAAGCAATAGGCATTATTTTCGGCTCTGTTCCCTTTACATGGTTTCAACCATAACCTGTGACAAGGGTAGGGATGAGGATAGTTAATGAGGATCCTCACGGGCAATGCCATAAAGGACTAGTATTCTTTGGGTTCATCCGGATCTACTTCAAGATGAGCAATGGATAGGATCTTCCTCCAAGAAGAAATCCAGATCCAAAGGCAAGGAATCTTATCGTGCCACTATAGCTATTCCGGAGGAAAATGATGAAGGAATCTCTAGATTTCCACCTTTCAATGATGAGCATGATGCTTTTGCTACCAGCGAAGAACCAGCTTTTGCTACTAGAAGTGTAAACGAATATCGGTTCGACTATTCTAAGGTGACCGATCAGCCAGCTAAGCAAGGGGTGGTTATGACCACTCCCAATCCTTCTCAAGGAACTTCTTGGCAATAGTCAATCCCTAAATAAAAGGAGGTTACAGCCAAGCAGAAAGACAAAGAGCCCCAGCATCAAGAGGTTGAGAATCTGAAGCAGTCTCGATTCAATAGTCTGATTGGAGGAGATAAATCGAGAAGTTTGAACACTCCATACTGCTTTGATGTTATGACCTAACTGGGTGACATCCCAGTGAAGATAACTCTTTACGAGTTATTGCATCTTTCCAAAAGTACCAGAGAGTCATTCGCTATCACTCCTAAATAGCTAATGCAAATAGTTCAAGAAGCTTTAACCAAGCAGAAAGAAGAATTTAAAGCTGAGATGGAGTTAGCCATGCAGCAAATAAGAGATTTGTAGGCTCAAAGACTTCAACTACCTGAGTCCAGTCATCAGGATGAGTCTAGTCGTCACACTATACCAATCACGCCCGTTCGAAATGGAGCAGACAACAACAATCCAAGTATGGATGAAGTCATCAAGACTGAAACACCCTTCAATAGCACTGGGGGTGGTTCAATTACACCCCTATGACACCAAGGGTAGCCCAATTACTTATCCTCAACATCGCTCAATGAGAGATGATGGTGAGGACAAGAAGCAAAAGGATGGAGAGTCAGTCACCACCTCCGCTAAACACTTTCTCAAAAGAAAGAGGGCCGAGAGTAACAAACTAACAGTGCCCATGGCTACTGTTGATCAAACATTACAACAATCGCCTCAAACCTAGAGGTACCCTTTCAAAGATCATGAAGCTCCAGCTATACTCAAGTACCTCCTGAACCACGACATAATCAAGCTGCCACCTATTAAGAATCAGGAGGAAGCCAACATCAGTTCAGACCTAAAATACTATTCATACCACAGGAGGGTCCTTCATCCCACTAGGGCTTGCTTTGATCTTAAAAATAGAATCCAAGCCCTAGTTGAGGCCGGCGTCATAATCAGAGAACAAATCGAGTGAATATCGGCAACCACTACGAAAGTATAAATTGCTTCTTCCGAAACTCCAACAGGTATATGAGTATAAATTGTTTCCTTTGTATCTGATGGGAAGTTCCTAAAGAATATTACATCTAATATTCTTAAGGATAACCCGACATCAATAAAAGGGGTTGGAAATAAGACGCTGCTCTTGGGACTCAGTTTTGCCAAAGAGCTGGTGGTCGAATATCTTAAAGATTTTGGTGATTCCTAACTAATAGTCAACCAAATACGTGGAGAGTTTGAAGTCAGAAATAGGAGCGTGATTCCATACCATAAGGTGGCCGTTGAGATGGTAGACTCATTTGAAGGATTCTACATCAAGTACGCCCCGTGTCTCCAAAATGTGTATGCAGACACACTGGCGGCATTAACAGTATCTCTGGCATAGCCCCCTAACATGAATAATTGGTTACCCTGAGGACTCACCAACTCTTCATACTAGAGTGCGCCTCGGAATCGAGCTCGAACCCCGAGACTATCGTTTCCCTATTATTGATTATCTCTTACATGGTATTTACCTGAAGATATAAAAGAGAGAGATTCGGTCCGGTGAAAAGCATCAAGATTTTATTATAATACGTTGACTCAGACGCTGTACCATCGTGCATATGACTGTTTGCTACTCAAATGCCTCTTGACCAAAGAGGTGGAAGAGGCTCTCAAAGAAGCGCACGACAGAACCTGTGGTGCACATCAGCCCGGTCCTAAGCTCTGTGATTATTTTGGAAGAATGGGATATTATTAGCCAACCATGGTCAAGGATGTAATTGATTATGCCGGGCGGTGTCATGCATGCCAAGTGCATGCAAACTACATGCACCAATCCCCAGAGCATTTACACCCTTCGGCCACTTTATGACCATTGAAGACATGGGGAATGGACATCGTTGGTCCTATCTTCCCACCATCGGTTAAAGGTGACTGTATCATCTTGGCGATTACTGATTATTTCTCTAAGCGGGCCAAAGCTATTCCGTTCAGGGAAGTAAAGACAAGCAACATTATCGCATTCATAAAACACCACATTATTTATTGATATGGTGTGCCGAGGTGAATCGTGTATGACAACGACCCTCAGTTTTTCAGTAATGCCTTCATCAGATTCTGTGGGATGTTCTGGATTGAAGACGTTTCATCAATGACATACAATCCCACTGCAAACAGATTGGCTGAGGCTTTTAATAAAACAATCATAAAGATTTTTGTCAAAGCTTGTGAGAACTAATAAGTGAGATTAGGATGATAAACTTGGCGAAGCTCTCTGGGCCGATCGCACTATAGTCCGCACGCCTACTGGTGCAACCCCGTATTCTCTTGAGTACAGGTGTGAAGCCATCCTCCCGTTAGAAATTCAAATTCTATCCCTGCGTATTGCTCTTGCAATGGAAATGATGATTATTGAACAACATCAGAAACGTCTTGGAGAACTCGAGGCGTTAGATGAAAAGCGTCTAAAAGCTCAGCAGCAGATTCAGTTCTACTAAGTTAGGATTTCCACGGCTTTTGATAAGAAAGTCCGACAACAAAGCTTTAACGAAGAAGACTTGGTCCTTGCCGTTCGACGACTGATGATCCTCAATTCTAAGAAGAAGGGGAAATTCCAACCCAAACGGGAAGGTCCATTTGTGGTAGAGACGATTTACTCAAATGGCGCATATCACCTCGTCACTCAAAATGGTGATAAGCTTTATGTTGCCAATAAATGAGAAGTTCCTGAAACAGTACTATCCTTAGTATGTTCGGGATAACCTATTTGGTTAAACCTCCTAACAATTTACACCAAAGTTGGAATGTCATCTCGATGAATGAAAAATTTGTCTTCTGATCGGGTAACCAATCCTATAAAAGTTAAAGTTATCCAGATATTTTTGATTCTCAGAGTGAAGATCCCACTCTTAGTTTCACATTCCAAGATTCTCAAAGTGGAGATCCCACTTTTAGTTTCTTCTACATCATGGAGATAGAATATAAAATTCTTCCTCTCCAGCTTTGGGAGATAGAATATAAAATTCATCCTCTCCGGCATCGAGTTTGTCTTTACCCCAAAAGAAGATCGGGAGATAGAATATAAAATTCTTCCTCTCCCGCATTGGGTTCATCTTTACCCAAAAAGAAGACCTGAAGATAGAATACAAAATTCTTCCTCTCCTGCATTGGGTTCGTCTTTACCCCAAGAGAAGACACAATATTTCCACACAATTGAAATTCATGTCTTTTAGGCATGGGGGATTTTTATTTTGAACCCTGAGTAGTGATAAGCCTACGCCTAACACGTGTTGTTATTTAGTCTTTTCTGTGAAAAAGACACCAGGATTTATGCCTGGAGGACTTTATCTCAATCCTTAAACCGAGATAAGTCTGTGCCTAACACGCGCTACCGAGTGGTCCGTTCCCATAAAAACGATTGATTCTACATATTTAATATCATAGCAACAAAAATCCATGCTTTTCATGCATGGAGGACTTTATCTTGAACCTAAATAGGGATAAGCCTATGCTTAACATGCGTTGCCGGTTAGTTTTTTACCACGAAAAGGACAAAACCCACGTATTAGATATCGTGGTAGGTTATTATTAATAACGTTAGAATCCATGCTTCACACGTATATGGATTTTACCTTGATCCCTAATTAGAGATAAGCCTACGCCTAACACGCGTTGCCGGTTAGTCTTTTACCATGAGAATGACAAAGCCCACGTATTCGACATCGTGGCAGGTTGTTAGTAATAATGCTAGAATCCATGCTTCACATGCATGGGAAACTTTATCTCGACCACCTAATCAGAGATAAGCTATCCTAACACACGTTGTTGGGTGGTCCGTTCCCGTGAAAACGATAAAGTCTATGTATTCAGAATCATTGCAGTAAGTCTAAAAGAATTTATTCTTTTAGCATAACATTATATGTGAAATAGGTTCCAACAATTTACATGCTAGCCCAATTTAAACAGTAATCGGTAAAGGCTCATCAAATCCGTTGATGGCTGAGGATTTGCTAAAAATCCTATGAACACCCTAAAAGGGATGGTTAAGTTTTTGTATTCAAAATCATAGCGCTAAGTCTAAAAGAATTCATTCTTTTAGTACAACGTATCATGCAGAACGAACTTAAATAATCTGCATGCTAGCTCGATTCAAACGGTAATTGATAAAGGCATGCCAAATCTGTTGATGGCTGAGGATTTGCCAAAAATCCTACATGGTTTATGATTATTCATCCTACATTGGATAATAATCATAATAAATAGAAGAGTGTGCTAAGTAAGAGACTTTGTTTCATTAATAAAGTTAAAATGAAGATACAAAAGTGGAAGCTATCTGTCCGTACAATCCGCGACTGAGAATGCAAAGTTCCAACGTAGAGAGCCCATTTACGTAACTCTGCTCGAGTTTAGCCTGCAGCTCTACCCGGATGGAATCTTCGGATGTATCTAGTATATTTGCAGCTTCGTTTCTCAACATAGTCAATTTCTCCTATGCAGTCTCTAACTTTTCCAGTGTTTGTCTTTAAGATTTTTCGCTATCTGCTAATTCATCTTCAAGAACGACGCGAGATTCTTTGGTGTACTTCAGGGCCTTTTCAAGATCAGCTATCTTCTCATTAGCCAAGGCTAAGGAGCTAAGTAATTCAGCCCTAGACTTGTCTTTCCTCGAGAGATTAGCCTTCATCTGCATAACTGAGCCCTCTTGTGCCTAAATATTGTCTCCGAGGGACGCTCTGGTGTCATGCCACTGCTTTAGCTCAGACGCTAACCCAGTATCAACAAACGAGGAAACACCTCTAGTCTTCCACTCCCCTAACTCTTGGGATTCACACTCCAGTACAACAAGATCTGCAATGAGGGAATCATTTAGCTCCGAGTACCCCTCCTCTCTAATCATCGTTAAATGGCGGTGAAGAGATCACCTGTACTAGTCAAAACAGTATCCATGCTGAATGATCCTCTTGACCATCTTACTCAAGAAGGTAAGGAAACTCTTAAGATCTATCCGAAATACGTCTGTGTCCGGATCAGTATTAGATAATAAGGCCATGATGCGCTCGTATGGAGACAGTGGATACCCTACAAGTAATTGTGCAGAAAAATAAGAAACTCTAGAATATTATAGGGAAATTTAGAGCAAGTCATGAGCTTACCGATGCCAGCAGAAGTCCCTTCAGTTTGGCATCCTGTACATGGCTCTGCTAATCTAATTTCGGCGACCCCTGGAATGGTAGTAGGCAAAACTGTCATCAGTACATTGGCTCCTCTAGATGACCTCACGATATCTGTGTCCATCAGACCTGAAAGAACAATAGCCTGAAGCTGAGAACCAGGAAGTTGAGCCATAGCCGTGGGTCCCCCTAATAATGAAGGGACAGAACTCTCGGGCAAGATGGAAATGCCGGGGATCGTAGCTATATCAGCCCTAGTGGCTGGTCCTACAATTCAAACCCCCATATGTTTAAGTAAAATATTAACAGATGAAGGGGAGCAATCTGTGAATCAGATGTATACTTGCAGATGAATCACCCTCAGTGGATAGTTGTGCAGCTCCTCAAGTGGCCTGCTCTGCCAACATATCAACGAGAAGTCTAGTATCAGATCCTAAGAAGCTTGACGCTGAGACAAATATGTGTTTGCTGAATCCTCTAGGTTCTACACCATGAAATGCTTCCTCCTCGACTGGTCTCTCTAGTGTGGCATCTACACAAGAGCTTAAACATTGAGTAAAAGGGAAAGAGGCTAGAATTCATAATAGCGGGAATCAGATTCACCTCCAGCAATTGCAAAAGGTTCTTTTACCCCGACATTCATGCCCGCATCCTTCAATTTGTATAAAAGAGAATGAAGTGTGGAAATGATTAAAGAGGGAACAAGTTCTGAATTTCCTAACTCCTTTAATTGCCACTCGAATGGTATACTACCGGTGTTAGATGTACCTAGGTTTAGAATCCTTGGTTCAACATTACTACCTTGGCTAACACCCTCACATGCCCTGGCATGCACAGGATCATCACCAATGGCATCACACATCTGCTGCACGAATCTCGGGCCTTTGAAATGATTTAAGTTGGAGAAGATAGAGTCGTACAAAAATTCCTCCTCCCCATGACCCCCTAAAACATGAGACATGATTAAGTTTAAAGAATCCATAAGAGAGCTAATTAGAGGCTACATAGTGGTGGGGAATTACCTCCTCCGCCAATAGGTACGTGGCCAAGTAACTCTACCTGGTGAGCGTGCAGATTGACATACGACTTACTCACCGTCTTCTTCCGCTTAGGCAAGCGAGCCTCTATGTGGGTACTAGGTCTCTCGTGTTTGGATTTGGTATGCACCTCAACCCATGCGACAGACTCAGCAGCAGACCGTAATCTCGTGTGATGGAGGATAAGAGGCTCGTCTTCTTCAACCATCCCACCTAGGGTAACAAGAGTCATCTTGTTAGGATAAGTAAATAAAACCTCTCACCTCGGCTTTGATGGAGCAGATGGTGGTTTAGGGAAAATAGAGAGCTGAGCCTGACGAGCAAATAGCAGACTCAGTAATTCTTAGAAGAAAGAGTCTGACAGGCCTATCTTAACTTCTTCCTCATCGCCTCTAAGTTCGATGTCCATATCTTGAAGGTCTTCTTTGAAAGTCTCCTCATCATCATCGGTAGGAAGGAGCTCCTCCTCATCCTCCACCCTATCTCTGCCTCTGCAAGGAGGTCTGACAGGATTCTTCCCTTGCTTCTTCAAAAGCTCAGCATCACGAGCACACTAAATAGTAGCTCGAACTAAATATCCGACTTCCAACTCTGTGATGTCTTTCACATTCATGAGCTCATTCACAGAAATAAGCTACTTGCAGCTGAGGAAGGTAAGTTGTAGCTTGCGCTTGGATGTAGGGAGAGTGAAGGTGGCACCCATACAACCTGTCATAGTCCAAAGCCATGCTCGAACATCGTCTATAAGACCTCCCATGGTCCTCAAACCATGGTTCAGGTTCCCAACATACACTTGGTCGAAACCAAACTGACGAGCGAACCAACAGGGCAAATAAGGCTCTATATGGCAACGACCCTTCACCCAAAAGATGAGATATCCGGAGCGGATATTTACCAACCAATGGAAGAAACCTATATCGAGAGAAGTCTGACCAATCCCTGGCATCTCTTCATCAACCAACACCTCGTCATAGCGACCCGAAAAACAAGGAAAAAATTTGAAGAACTCCCAACACTTGTGGATTTGAAGCTCTTGCTTTGCCTCTGTAAAAGTCTTCGCAAACCATTTGCTCTCCTCTAATGATTGCAAGAGCGGCACAGAGGTATCGACGGAGCTCGGCGCTGACATCAGATCAGGATGATGAAGAACAAGCCATGTCATCAGATATGTATAAGGGAATTCTACCTTTACAGAAGGAATCTCGGTGGACGGCTTTGACCCCATCTGCATGTCACAAGAAGGTTTGAAATTTGGTCCCCACCAGAAAGAGACCCTGAGCGATCGAAGTAATAAATGATCGAGTGCCTGTCCTCTCAATCAGGTCATTAATCACTGAAGGAGTCAAAGAGGCTAACTCACTAATAGCTTCACCGAAGCTACTCTCCAAATGCTAAAACAAGTAATCAACAAACTGCTTCAAGCTTATCTGAGACTTCTTCTTCACCATAGAGCCCATACTAACTAGAGCAGTCTGATAGTGACAAGTAAGATCCCAGAACGTGGCATACATGTCGGAAGAAGCTCTCTTCAACTGTTTCAGCTGTCGGTTCGAAGGAAAATACTCCTGATACGGGTTATCTCCCATCAGAAGGTTGAAAACCTTGTGCATCTTATGAAGAGCTAACCCAAGCTTTCCACTGCTTGTGAAGGTAGTGTTGGTGTCATGGTTGTAAAGTTCTAACAACGCTTGGATGTTTACTGATCAGTTTTCCATACATGGTGGCGCGTACCAATACATACAACCCACTACACTTCAATTCATTCTCCCAGCGTCTGAGGACATAACTCGTCATGCGAGTCGACCACCTCTTGGGCGGCGAGTGAACCTAACCATAATACCTACACTCTCTCATATGGAGTTTCCTCACAAGTCTGGCGAGGCGGTTCCTCACTATGTTTTCATCTATCAACACTTCATCTGACGGTGCTGTATCAAGTCCCAGAATCCCTGGTCGAAGGCCACGAATATAGAAAAACCTAACTGAACCTGGGGTCTCATGCTAAGTAGTAACTCCATAGTGGACACGCTCGTGATCATCTGTAAGACACCAAAACATCTCTCGCCTTACAACTTGCACCTCTAAATGTGCAAATGAATACTGGCGATAAATGGAAGGAATGTATAGAGGACTTCCTCCAACATCGTTCAACCAATGCTCATCATCAAGAATCAGCACATCTGGATGCTCAACATGATCCTTAAACAAGTAATCCGGCTTCTTTAAAGCCTGAGTAGAGCTGGAGTCTTCAATAAGGAGAGTATCTATGATAAACTGTCATAAAGTACGATGACCCCCATATCATACTAGCCGAGGAACCTCCTTAAGTCCAGCCAGATCAAACTGAGGAGTCGAACTAATAAGCAACTTATCAGCACTAGTGACAAAAGTTTCCCTACTACAACCGCTTGTGGCATGAGGTGGGAACCCATCCACAAGAAATTCAACTGAAACAGATAATGCACAATTTGAAAATTATTGCTAAAACTAGACAAGAAGTTGAACTTATCTCACGAATTAGCGAGATAGAGTAACTTCTTAGTCATTTGGCGAAATGATTTCAATTGTTTTACACAAGAGGGACAATGTATATTATCACGCAAATAACATGATAATATACCCCGCCTCACGGAGTGTAATACAGCATGAAATCGCTCCATATGCCTGAAGATGTGTATTGCCCAAGCAAAACACGTTCTTTAAAGCGTTCCTCACGAAGGAGGACATCGACTCTTCTCGAATGACTCACCAAGGAGACAAACGAGGGTGCAAGATACAAAATATCAAATTCACAAAAGCTCACCCTCGTATGAGGAAGCTACATGAGCCTCCTTCTCGCTGTGCTGAGAAGTCGAGCGACTCTTGTGAAAACACGATCGTCGTGGAGACATGGCTAACTTGAGCGGGTTAGGTACAATCATAAATTCAAGAACCCAAAATTAAAAAAGGAAATTATGAACTTTAACAAAAAATCCTACAAATAAAATAGGATTTTACGATTGAAGTCTAATTAAACCTACGGGGTCCACACATGCAAACAATGGGTTCAATTTGCATTCAAAACCCTCATGATCAAATTTTTGGCAAAATACCCAAAATACCCCTCATGCTCAAGGCTCAATGCTGGCCATGACCACATTCCAAATTTGGCTATGATTGAAAGGGGAAAACCCATCACCCTCAACATTAAAATTTCGGCCACTTTTGCACAAAACTCCCTCAAGAAAGTTTAGCCAATTTTACACATAACCTCTTTCAAAATTTCGGCCATAAGCCCACATCCAACTGTTGGCCCTATAGTTTTGATGATGATTTGTCAAATAATTTGTAGCTAATATATTTTCTAGTCTTTGTTGTTTTGGTTTTTCTCTTTTCAGGTAAGTCAACACACGACAATCAAGAGTTGAAGATTCAAGTTCATGTGTGTGCATTCACCTAGGTATAAGAGTAGTTTGCTTACATATATTGTATGTTTATATTTAAGCTCAATATGTAAACATGACACAAATTTGACGTTTTCTATCATATAAATGATTTTTCATCAAACTTTGTCACAATAACTTCTATTTCATGTTTACAGCTCATTCATACTTTATTATATATATATAATGTATGCATGATATATATATATATACGTGTTTACAAGTCATATCTCAATTCTCATATTCGCGAAAAATAGGTTTTATGAACACTTTTCAAAAACAGTGCCTTTTCACAAACAAAAATTGCTTTTCCAAAAATTCATTCTCAAACATGTTTATTTTATCAATTAGAAACTTTACCCAAAGTTTTACTATTTTTAGAATTGATTTGATATTTTTAAAGTATTTTCAAAATCATCCCAAAATAGGTTTTTCGTCATGTATCAGTTTGCGGTCAACCGCTACGGTCGACCGCCATGAGCAGTTTTTCATAGTAGGCCTTTTATTGGATCGTGGTCGACTGTGACGATCGACCGTGCCTCATCCAAACTCTTTCACGGTTGACTGTCGCGGTCGACCGCCAGCTTTTAAAATTGTTTTTTAGTGTTTTTGTGCTTCGCGGTCGACCGCGAGATTTCTACAGTCGACCGCCGAACTCATAATTGCTTTTCAACGGCTATTTTCTGATTTGATTCTCTGGGGCTATTTTGAGTAGGTATAAATACCCCATTGCTGCTCTCTTTCTATATAACTAAGAGTTTGTTTTTACAATAAGTTTTAATAAGAGATTAAGAGTTGTTTAAGAGCTGTTTAAGCTGATCTGTTCCAAAAGAAGTTTTCTACAAAAAGAAGAAGCTTTCAACTCCTATTTGGGATCATCATCTACTGTTCTTCTTGTTTATTGAGAAGTCTTCTAAACTCTTTCTAATATAGCTTATTGATTCATTTTCATATTTTAGCTATATCTTTTGAGTTGCACTTTTTCATTCACTGTTATCACACACACTGTATTGAGCTTAATATTCCATACTATATATTGTGGGTAGTGGTGTGTGATTTAGTGAGTGAGCTTCATTGTGTTCTTATTTGCTGTTGAGAACAAACCATTGTATTTAACCTTTATTTATGAGTATCACTTGTAATACACTTGTACACCGAGAGAAGTGTGAGGCGAGAGACGTGGTCGAATCCAATAGGAGTGGCGTCGGTTGATGAACCTAGGGAGAGGTTGCATCTGAGCACTTGAGGAGGAGGACACGTGCTAGGTTCCTACACTTAGTGTGTAAAGTGTGATTGCATAGTGTTTATGGTGAGAGAGTTTTCGGTAAACTTATAAACCGAGTGTGTAGAAGTTCTGGCTTCCAAACCGGATTGTGATAGTGGAGATCTCCTCGAGTTGAGGAGCGGAGACGTAGGTCATGGTGATCAAACCTCGTAAACATATCGTGTATTTGTGTTTTGTTTAGCGTATATTTTATTTGTGGCTATTCATATCATTCTTGCTCATATCTATCTCATATCATTCTTGCAAGAATAAATTAATCAATATAATTTTAATTGGAATTTAATTAGGTTTGGATTAGCATAAGATCCTAATCACCCCTCTCAAGGGTCCAACACCAACGTCCTCAAATTTTCGGCCATGGGTGTGCAACTTAAGTCCCCAAAATTTTAGCCACTTGTGCAATATAACCCCCTACAAATTTTGGCCACTTGTGCAATATAACCCCCTACAAATTTTGGCCATGTTATGCAACCCAAGCCCCTAAATTTTTGACCTCTTTTGCATTTAACCCCCTACAAATTTTGGCCATAATCTGAAGATCCTAAAATACAAGTTTCAAACATCATCTTCATGCCAAAAAGCTACAAAATTTCGGCTATTCTCACATACCCACTTTCAAGTTTCAATTTTTTCCAATTCATGAGATCAAAAAGCCCTAATTTTAGAATACAAGTTCTTGAATCAAAATCTAGCATACAACAAGAGGCTATGGAGCAGAGCTTACCCAAATCAAGAGCTTGAGAACCCAACTCAAAAAGCCCAAGTCTTCAACTGAAAAATCCAACAAGCCCTAGCTTTTGAGAGGAGAAGAAGAGTTTTAGAAATTTTAGCCAAATAAAGGGGATAATTTCTAAAATTTTAGAAAGGTTGAGGGGCTTTTAAAGTGAAGGGTTTAAGGGGTTTTAGAATCCTTAATAGAAAGAAGTTTAGGTTTAGAAGAGGAGTTTAAGTAAGATGAAGAAGATGATGAGAAGAGAGGGAATTCAAATATATGAGGGGGAACACAAAAGACCTATTGATACGAGTTGCCATGCGAGCACCTTTGATCACGGAATAATCAAAGGTGAGTTGAGAAGAGGATGACAGAAATACCAGAATGATTCAGTATGTGGCGAAAGAAAATACCCTCTCTAGATTATGAGTATGAAAAGATTACAATCCCTCTCTCACAATCTCACTAGAATCAAGAACAAACTCTCAATTCTCTCTAAACCCTAATCTCTCTGGATTAGAATCTCTCTTTCATTACATCTGATTGATTAGAAACCCTAAACAACCCTTTTTATAGGTGAAACCATGTGGGTGGCAAAGTGGTAAATAACCAAGCCTAAACCCCACAGGAAAACATGTAAATAGAAACCCAAACAAACAAGGAAACCCTTGATGAATCTACTCATGTGCATATATAAGTCGACTCATGACGCATGGGTCGACTCATGAAATGATCAGTCGACTGGTCAGAAACTTTTAACAAAATGGCTGGGTTTCATGAGTCAACTAATGACAAGCATGAGTTGACTCAACCTGATGAGTCGACTCATATACATGTATGAGTCGACTCATGGGTTAAAAACTGGATGTTTCGATTCTTCTATTCGCCGTCTCGTTCCACGCTTCAACCTGTGTTCCACTGTGTGTATTTACACCTCTATTCTCTTGCTATCATGTGAATCATCTATCCTCAATCTCCCGTGAGGATCGCTAAGTTCCAAAGAGAAGATACACCCGTATCATGGGTCCCCCCTTTAGGAACTTAAAGTCCCATTCAAGTTAGAACTTAAGCTGAGGAAACTCACGTGCTCCTCCATCCTTTCTGTACCACCTGGCTTTGCTAGAAACCTGATATTGATGTACAGCTGGAAACGATTCCTTCGTACCTCACCTCATCGTAGTCGTCTTCCGTTCCAACATGCAACTCCATTTTGATGGCTCGTCTTGAAGTCTAATGCACAGTGAGATGAACTTCTTACTTGCATTCACTATCCTATTCGCTCGCGTCACCGTCGCCAAGTTTACCACCCTCGGAAGAGACGCCAAACGAAATATGAACGTTTCACCATCCATGGTGAATGTGTACTTCTGAGCCCGCCTTTCGTAGATAGTGTATCAATTCCACAAGTACGGATTGCCCAGCATAACCTAATAGACATCCAATGGAATGATGTCGTATGTGTCCTCATTAATATATGACTCGTGGAGCGCAAATTTAACAGTGCATTGATCAACTTCACTTAGTCCTAACTCCTTCTGAATCCACCCTAATGGATAGAATTTCGGATGCTTAACTGTCTTTAGACCCAGCTTCTGAACTAAGACCTCGGATATCAAATTCTTTTCGCTTCCTGGATCAACAATGGCATCAACCAAACTGGTTTTCACTTGCAACTTCAGCACAAAGAGATGCTCTCGGGGGTTTTCTTCCTCTTTCATGGCCTATTTTCCTATCATACGATTGAGACTATTGTTGGGCTCTGTCATCCCAGTAATTTCCTTCGGACCCTGTGATATCACGTATGCTATTTTCTCCTCCTTTTTCTTCAGTCCTTTTGGCTTCAGATGAGGATACTTCTCCCAACATCGATCATCGATATGTCCTGTCTTCTCACAGTGACTACAAATCAGTTCTGCTCTCCCTAAATCACCCTTCTTCTCATCCTTATGTCTGGAATAACTAGACTCACCTCCTATCCATTTTGCATCACTTTTTGCCTTGTTGCTCTTCTTTTGATTGCCTTCGATGGCAATAGCTTTCACACTTGCCTCTACAATAGCCTCGATCATGATTAGCTTCATCTCCTTCCGGATATGTTCATTCAAACCAGTCATGTACTTCATGAAGATGGAGTATTCATCCGTCGCGATGTTTAGAACCATTACCTGTTGCTGGAACTCTGTTGTGTACTCTTAAACGGTCTGATTGAATCTTTGGTGCAAGCCGTACCACTTGTACCAACGCTCCTCAAGGAAACCCCTAGATAGAACTGTTTTCTCAGTAGCTCCTTAAACTTGTTCCACGACACCACCTTCTTCTCCTACCTATAGTACGATTTCCACCACATTAACACGTGCACCGAAAGCTTCAAAGTCGCGAACACAATCTTCTCATTTGATGAATATCCATAAAGAGTGAAATACATCTTTATACGCTCAATCCAATCATCAAGATTCTCCACATTGACACTCCCATCATAAATAGAAATCTCCATCTTGAAATTAATTTACAAGTTCTGGTAGTAATTCTTACCCCCTTGATGTGGAGCAGTCTTAACAATCTCAACCTCCTCATCAGAACCAGTTTTCTCACCCTCTCCATCGGACTCTTCGAGCTTCTTCTTACCCTTCGAAGAAGATTCCTCCTTTTGTCCTTTCCATTGATGAGACCTACGAGCTGATTGAGTGTAGAATTGATCGTCTCTATCTGCTTCTCCATTGCATCAAGTCTTGCTGAATTATCCCCTTCAGTCATCTTCTCCTTCCTTAATTTCAGGACTCCTTCCATTGAAATAAGGATCTCGCCTAGCTTCTTGTATTGCGATCGAGTCAGGACCATACACAGAATACCCTTTTCACAGTATCTGATCGCTCTGATACCAACTTGATACGTGTCGCCGTATGAGCACCTTTGATCGTAGAATTATCAAAGGTTGGTTGAGAAGAGGATGACAGAAACATAAGAATAATTCAGTATGTAGCAAAGAAAAATACCCTCTCTAGATTATGAGTATAAAAATATTACAATTCCTCTCTCACAATCTCACTAGAATCAAGAACAAACTCTTAATTCTCTCTAAACCCTAATCTCTCTGGATTAGAATCTCTCATTCATTACATTTGATTGATTAGAAACCCTAAACAAGCCCTTTTATTGGTGTAACCACGTGGGTGGCAAAGTGGTAAATAACTAAGCCTAAACCCTACAGGAAAACGTATAAACAGAAACCCAAACAAACCAGGAAACCCTTGATGAGTCGACGCGTGTGCATATATGAGTCGACTCATGACACAGGGGTCGACTCATGAAATGATGAGTCAATTGGTCAAAAACTTTTGACAAAATAGCTGGGTTTTATGAGTCGACTCATGACAGGCATGAGTCGACTTAACCTGCTGAGTCGACTCATGTACATGTATGAGACGACTCATGGGCAGAAAAATGAATGCGTCGATTCTTCTATTCGTCGCATCGTTCTACGCTTCAACCTGTGTTCCACTATGTGCTTTTACACCTCTATTCTCTTGCTATCTTGAGAATCATCTATCCTCAATCTCCTATGAGGATCGCTAAGTTCCGAAGAGATGATACACCCGTATCATGGGTCCCCCCTTTAGAAACTTGAAGTCCCACTCAAGTTAGAACTTCAGCTAAGGAAACTCGTGAGCTCCTCCATTCTTTCTGTACCACCTGGCTTTGCTAGGAACCTGATATCGACGTACAACTGGAAACGATTCCTTCGTTCCTCACCTCATCGTAGTCGTCTTCCGCTCTAACATGCAACTCCATTTCAATGGCTCGTCATGAAGTCTAATGCACAGTGAGACGAACTTCTTGCTTGCATTCACTATCCTATTCGCTCACGTCACCGTCACCAAGTTTACCTCCCTCGGAAGAGACGCCGAACGAAATATAAACTTTTCACCTTCCTTAGTAAATGTGTACTTCTGAGCCCGCCTTTTGTAGATAGTATATCTATCCCACAAGTACGGATTGCCCAGTATAACCTGACAGACATCCAATGGAATAACGTTGCACGTGTCCTCATTAATATACGACTCGTGGAGCGCAAATCTGACAGTGCATTGATCAACTACACTTAATCCTGTCTCCTTCTGAATCCACCCTAATGGATAGGATTTCGGATGCATAACTGTCTTTAGACCCAGCTTCTAAACAAAGGCCTCGGATATTAAATTCTTTTCGCTGCCTGGATCAACAATGGCATCAACCAAACTGGTCTTCACTTGCAACTTCAGCACAAAGAGATGCTCTCAGGGGACTTCTTCCTCTTTCGTGGCCTATTTTCCTATCATACGATTAAGACCACTGTTGTGCTCTGTCATCCCAGTAATTTCCTTCGAACCCTATGCTATCACGTATGCCTTCTTCTCCTCCTTTTTCTTCAATCCTTTTGGCTTCAGATGAGGATACTTCTCCCAGCATCGATCATCGATATGTCCTATCTTCTCGTAGTGACTACAAACCAGTTCTGCTCTCCCTGAATCACCCTTCTTCTTCTCCTTATGTTCGGAAACACTAGACTCACCTCCCGTCTATTTTGCATCTCTTTTTGCCTCGTTGCTCTTCTTTTGCTTGCCTTCGATGGCAATAGCTTTCATGCTTCCCTCTGCAATAGGCTCGACAGTGAATAACTTCATCTCCTTTCGGATATATTCGTTCAGACCCGTCATGTACTTCATGAAGATGGAGTATCCATCCGTCGTGATGTTTAGAACCATCGCCTGCTACAAGAAGCCTATCGTGTGCTCTTGAACGGTCTGATTGAATCTTTGGTGCAAGCCGTACCACTTATACTAATTCTTCTCAAGGAACCCCCTAGAACTGCTTTATCAGTAGCTCCTTAAACTTGTTCCACGACACCGCCTTCTTCTCCTCCCTATAGTAGGATTTCCACCACATCAACACATGCCCCGAAAAGCTTCAAAGTCACGAACACAATCTTCTTCTTGGATGAATATCCATAGAGAGTGAAATACATCTCCATACGCTCGATCCAATCATCAATATTCTCCACATTGACACTCCTATGATAAACAGGAATCTCCACCTTGAAATTAATTTACAAGTTCTGGTAGTAATTCTTACACCCTTGAGGTGGAGCAGTCTTAACAATCTCGGCCTCCTCATCAGAACTAGTTTTCTTGCCCTCTCCATCGGACTCTTCGAGCTTCTTCTTACCCTTCGAAGAGGATTCATCCTTTTTATCCTTTCCATTGATGAGACCTACGAGTTGATTGAGTGTAGAATCGATTGTCTCTATCCGCTTCTCCATTGCATCAAGTCTTACTGAATTATCCCCTTCAGTCATCTTCTCCTTTCTTAATTTTTGGACTCTTTCCATTAAAATAAGGATCTCGCCTAGCATCTTGTATTATGATCGAGTCAAGATCATACATAGGATACCCCTTTCACAGTATCTGATCGATCTAATATCAGCTTGATTCGTGTCGCCATGCGAGCACCTTTGATCGCAGAATTATCAAAGGTTGGTTGAAAAGAGGATGAAAGAAACACAAGAATAATTCAATATGTGGCGAAGGAAAATACCCTCTCTAGGTTATGAGTATAAAAAGATTATAATCCAACTCTCACAATCTCAGTAGAATCAAGAACAAACTCTCAATTCTCTCTAAACCCTAATCTCTATGGATTAGAATCTCTCTTTCATTACATCTGATTGATTAGAAACCCTAAACAACAACTTTTATAGGCGTAACCACGTGGGTGGCAAAGTGGTAAATAACCAAGCCTAAACCCCACAGGAATTCGTGTAAACAGAAACCCAAACAAACTAGGAAACCCTCGATGAGTCGACTCATGTGCATATATGAGTCGACTCATGACGCACGGGTCGACTCATGAAATGATGAGTCGATTGGTCAGAAACTTTTGACAAAACGGCTGGGTTTCATTAGTCGACTCATGACATGCATGAGTCGACTCAACCTGATGAGTCGACTCATGTACATGTACGAGTCGACTCATGGGCTGAAAACTTGATGCTTTGATTCTTCGATTTGTCGTCTCGTTTTACGCTTCAACCTGTGTTCTGCTGTGTTATTTTGCACCTCTATTCGCATGCTATCATGAGAATCATCTATTCTCAAGCTCCCATGAGGATCGCTATGTTCCAAAGAGATGATACACCCGTATCATGGGTCCCCCTTTTAGGAACTTAAAGTCCCATTCAAGTTAGAACTTCAGCTGAGGAAACTCGTAAGCTCCTCCATACTTTCCGTACCACCTGGCTTTGCTAGGAACCTGATATCAACGTACAACTGGAAACAACTCCTTCGTTCCTCGCCTTATCGTAGTCATCTTCCGCTCCAACATGCAGCGCCTTTTCGATGGCTCGTCATGCAGTCTAATGCACAGTGAGACGAACTTCTTGCTTATATAAACTAGCATATTCACTTGCATCAAATTCGCCAAGTTTGCCTCCCTCGGAAGAGACTTCGAACAAAATATGAACTTTTCACCATCCTTAGTGAATGTGTAATTCTGAGCCCGCCTTTTGTAGATAGCGTATCTATCCCACAAGTACAGATTACACAGTATAACCTAACAAACTTCCAATTTAATAACGTTACATGTGACCTCATCAATATACGACTCGTACAGCGCAAAACTGATAGTGCATTGATCTACTACACTTAGTCCTGTCTCCTTCTGAATCCACCCTAATGGATAGAATTTCGAATGCTTAACAATCTTCAGACCCAGCTTCTGAACCAAGGCCTCGGATATGAAATTCTTTTTGCTGTCTGGATCAACAATGGCATCAACCAAACTGGTCTTCACTTGCAACTTCGGCACCAAGAGCTGCTCTCGGGGGGTCTTCGTCCTCTTTCGTGGCCTGTTTTCCTGCCATAAGATTAAGACTACTGTTGGGCTCTGTCATCCCAGGAATTTCCTTCGGACCCTGTGCTATCACGTATTCCTTTTTCTCCTTCTTTTTCTTCAATCCTTTTGGCTTCAGATGAGGACACTTCTCCAAGCATCAATCAGCGATATGTCCTATCTTCTAGCAGTGACTACAAATCAGTTCTGCTCTCCCTGAATCACCCTTCTTCTCCTCCTTATGTTTGGAACCACTAGACTCACCTCCTGTCTGTTTTGCATCTCCTTTTTCCTCGTTGCTCTTTTTTTGCTTGCCCTCGATGGCAATAGCTTTCACGCTTGCCTATGGAATAGACTTGACCATGAATAGCTTCATCTCCTTCCGGATGTATTAATTCAGACCCACCATGTACTTCATGAAGATGGAGTATTCGTCCATCGTAATGTTTAAAACCATCACCTGCTATTGGAACTCCATCGTGTACTCTTGAACAGTCTGATTGAATCTTTGGTGCAAGCCGTACCACTTGTATCAACGCTCCTCAAGGAATCCCACTGTATAGAACGCCTTCTTCTCCTGCTTACAGTAGGATTTCCACCACATCAACGTGTACCGCGAAAGCTTTAAAGTCGTGAACATAATCTTCTCATTGGATGAATATCCATAGAGAGTGAAATACATCTCCATACGCTCGATCCAATCATCGAGATTCTCCATATTAACACTCCCATCATAAATAGGAATCTCCACCTTGAAATCATTTTTAAGTTTTGGTAGTAATTCTTACCCCTTTGATGTGGAGCAGTCTTAACAATCTCGGCCTCCTCATTAGAACTAGTTTTCTCACCCTCTCCATCGGACTCTTCGAGCTTCTTCTCACCCTTCGAAGAAGATTCCTCCTTTTTATCCTTTCTATTGATGAGACCTACGAGCTGATCGAGTGTAGAAAGAATCGTCTCAATCTGCTTCTCCATTGCATCAAGTCTTGCTGAATTATCCCCTTCAGTCATCTTCTCTTTCCTTAATTTCTAGACTCTTTCCATTAAAATAAGGATCTCGCCTAGCTTCTTGTATTGCGATCGAGTCAGGACCGTATCATGGGTCCTCCTTTAGGAACTTGAAGTCACATCCAAGTTAGAACTTCAGCTGAGGAAACTCCCGAGCTCCTCCATCCTTTCTCTACCACTTGCCTTTGCTAGATACCTGATATTAACGTAAAACTAGAAACGACTTCTTCGTTCCTCGCCTCATCATAGTCGTCTTCTACTCCAACATGCAACTCCTTTTCAATGGCTCGTCATGAAGTCTAATGTATAGTGAGACGAACTTCTTGCTTGCTTTCACTAGCATCTTCAATCGCATCACAGTCGCCAAGTTGCCTCCTCGGAAGAGACACCAAACGAAATATGAACTTTTCACCATCCTTGATGAATGTGTACTTCTGAACCACCCTTTTGTAGATAGTGTATCTATCCCACAAGTACAGATTGCCCAGTATAACCTGACAAACTTCCAATTTAATGACGTTACACGTGACCTCATCAATATACGACTCGTGCAGCACAAATCTGACCGTGCATTGATCAACTACACTTAGTCCTATCTCTTTCTGAATCCACCCCAATGGATAGGGTTTCGGATGCTTAACTGTCTTTAGACCCAGCTTTTGAACCAAGGCCTCGGATATCAAATTCTTTTCGCTACCTGGATCAACAATGGCATCAACCAAATTGGTCTTTACTTACAACTTCAGCACAAAGAGCTGCTCTCGAGGGTCTTCATCCTCTTTCGTGGCCTATTTTCCTTTCATAAGAATGAGACTACTATTAGGCTCTGTCATCCCAGGAATTTCCTTCGGACCCTTGTTCGCGGTGAAAATCGAGTCTTTCTTCATTGTTGATTCCATTGCTATCTTGAATAACAACTTTTTGAGTTACAAAGATCCGGTCTTTTTATAAGATCCGGATACAATGAAAATCAAAGAAAAATAAAGAAAAATTACAACTTTCTCCTTTTGTGTCGAACAAATCACGAGCTCCTGTTTTGCGGTCGCTCGCTTGCGTGGGTTGTTTGCATGCGCTGGGGTTTATTCGTGGACCACCGTGAGATCTAGATCCGGTCGGATCTACGCAGTACGACGGGTATTATTTCACAAAGGAAATAATAGCCGGGGGGATTATTTCACCAAGGAAACAATCGCCCAAATCTCAGGATCAAAGACCAAGCTTTGATCCGGAGTACGCCTGCGTAGATCTGAGATCCGATTTGAGATCCGGTTCCTCTCGAACTCTTGCCTTATTTGGCGTTGATGATCGCCGAGCACCGGATCTGGATGAACAAGTCTTCAAAGTCCCAAAGCTTGAATCCTTTTTAGATCTGAGCTTCGAATCCGGCAGAGCTTCGCCTCCAAAAAATCCAACCTCTGAAAATGAACCCAAGCCCCTCTATTTATAGGCTCTCAGATCAGTGCTTTGGCACAGATCTGGGTCGGCCACCCATAGGTGGCCGGCCACCCATAGGTGGC
>BQKN01064825.1:150195-186017 GCA_022839385.1 Asparagus kiusianus
TGGCCGAGCCACCTGGGTGGTTCGGCTTTGGCCGAGTCGCCCGGGTGTGGCGCCGTTGTGTCCGTTGTCCGGTTCCGATCCTTTCCGTGATTCGGTTGTGTGGTTGACTTGTTTGAACTCGATTCGTTGACCTGATTTAGCAGTAAGTCCGGTTCCTGATTTGGCAGTAAATCCGCTTCTGAGTTCGAGTCCGAAACTGATCTTGATTCGATCGTGATTCGTCCGAGTCTGCTCTTGGTTGGTTGACTCGTTGATTCCTCAACTCGTTAGCTTGATTCCGTACATGAGTGGATTTATTCCGTTGTTTACATGCGGTTCGTCAGCTTTGTAGCCTCGTTAGTCCGCTTCGTCGCGTATCGTTTGGCTTCGGTGTTTGTGGGCTAACGGTCGTGTCTGGATACGTCGTCCGAGGGTCTGTTTGTCGATCGGCATCGTCGAGCTGTGTTAAGGGACCTATAGGCAGTTTTATATGCCTACAGCCCTATGCTATCACATATGCCTTCTTCTCCTCCTTTTTCTTTAATCCTTTTGGCTTTAGGTTAGGATACTTCTCCCTGTATCGATCAGCGATATGTCCTGCCTTCTCACAGTGACTATAAATCAGATCTGCCCTCACTAAATTACCCTTCTTCTCCTCCTTATGTTTGGAACCAGTAGACTCACCTCCCGTATGTTTTGCATCTCCTTTTACCTCCTTGTTCTTCTTTTGCTTGCCCTCGATGGCAATAGCTTTCACGCTTGCCTCTGCAATAAACTCGGTCGTAAGTAGCTTCATCTCCTTTTGGATGTATTCATTCAGACCCGCCATGTACTTCATGAAGATCAAAAATTCGTCCGTCATGACGTATAGAATCATCGCAGTTAGAACTTCAGCTGATGTAACTCGCGAGATCCTCTATCCTTTCTGTTCCACCTGACTTTGCTAGGAACCTAATATCAACATACACCTGCAAACGACTCCTTCTTTCTCACCTCATCGTAGTCGTCTTCCACTCCAACATGCAGCTCCTTTTCGATGGCTCATCATGAAGTCTAATGCAAAGTGAGACGAACTTCTTGCTTGCATTAACTAGCCTATTCGCTCGCATCACCATAGCCAAGTTTGCCTCCCTCGGAAGAGACGCCAAACGCAATATGAACTTTTCACCATCCTTGGTGAATGTGTACTTCTGAGCCCGCCTTTCGTAGATAGCGTATCTATCCAACAAGTACATATTTCCTAGTATAACCTGACAAACATCCAATGGAATAACGTTGAACGTGACCTCATTAATATACGACTCGTAGAGTGCAAATTTGACAGTGCATTGATCAACTACACTTAGTCTGATCTCCATCTGAATCCACCCCAATGGATAGGATTTCAAATGCTTAACTTTCTTCAGACCCAGCTTCTGAACCAAGGCCTCGGATATCAAATTCTTTTTGCTGCTTGGATTAACAATGGCATCAACCAAACCGGTCTTCACTTGCAACTTCAACACAAAGAGCTACTCTCGAGGGTCTTCGTCCTCTTTTGTGGCTTGTTTTCCTACCATAAGATTGAGACTACTGTTGGTCTCTGTCATCCCAGGAATTTCCTTCGGACCCTGTGCTATCACGTATGCCTCCTTCTCCTCCGTTTTCTTCAATCCTTTTGGCTTTAGATGATGACACTTCTCCCAGCATCGATCAGTGATATATCCTGTCTTCTCGTAGTGACTACAAATCAGTTCTGTTCTCCCTGAATCACCATTCTTCTCCTTCTTATGTTTGGAACCACTAACCTCACCTCCCGTCTATTTTGCATTTCCTTTTGCCTCGTTGCACTTCTTTTGCTTACCCTCGATGACAATTGCTTTCACGCTTGTCTCTGCAATAGACTCGACCGTGAATAGCTTCATCTCCTTCCAGATGTATTCATTCAGACCCACCATATAATTCTAAAAGATGGAGTATTCGTCCGTCGTAACATTTAGAACAATCGCCTGCTATTGGAACTCCGTCGTGTACTCTTGAACGGTCTGATTGAATCTTTGGTGTAAGCCAAACCACTTGTACCAACGTGCCTCAAGGAACCCTACTGGATAGAACTGCTTCTGAGCCCTGAACGAAATATAAACTTTTCACCATCCTTGGTGAATGTGTACTTCTGAGCCCGCCTTTCGTAGATAGCGTATCTATCCCACAAGTGCGGATTGCCCAGTACAACCTGACAACCATCTAATGGAATAACGTTAAACGTGACCTCATTAATATATGACTCATGGAGTGCAAATCTGATAGTGCATTTATCAACTACACTTAGTCCAGACTTCTTTTGAATCCACCCCAATGGATAGGATTTTGGATGCTTAATTAACTTCAGACCCAGCTTTTGAACCAATGCTTCGGATATCAAATTCTTTTCGCTGCCTGGATCAACAATGGTATCAACCAAACTGGTCTTCACTTGCAACTTCAGCATAAAGAGCTGCTCTCGGGGGTCTTCGTCCTCTTTCGTGGCTTGTTTTCCTGCAATAATATTAAGTCTACTGTTGGGCTCTGTCATTCTAGGAATTTCCTTCGGACCCTGTGCTATCATGTATGCCTCCTTCTCCTCCTTTTTCTTCAATCTTTTTGGCTTCAGATGAGGATACTTCTCCCAGCATCGATCAGCGATATATCCGGTCTTCTCGTAGTGACTACAAATCAGTTCTGCTCTCCCTGAATCACCATCCTTCTCTTCTTATGTTTGGAACCACTAGATAGATCTGCTTTCTCAGAAGCTCCTTAAACTTGTTCCACGACACCGCCTAATTCTCCTACTTGCAATAAGATTTCCACCATGTCAATACGTGCCCCAAAAGCTTCAAAGTCGCGAACACAATCTTCACCTCGGATGAATATCCATAGAGAGTGAAATACATCTCCATACGCTCGATACAATCATCGAGTTTCTCCAAATTGACACGGCCATCATAAACAGGAATCTCCACCTTGAAATCAATTTTCAAGTTCTGGTAGTAATTCTTACCTCCTTGATGTGGAGTAGTCTTAACAATCTCGGCCTCTTCATCTGAACCAGTTTTCTCGCCCTCTCCATCGGACTCTTCGAGCTTCTTCTTACCCTTTGAAGAAGATTCCTTCTTTTTATCCTTTCCATTGATGAGACCTACAAGCTGATTGAGTGTAGAATCGATCGTCTCGATCTGCTTCTCCATTGTATTAAGTCTTGCTGAATTATCCCCTTCTAATTTCTGGACTCCTTCCATTGAAATAAGGATCTCGCCTAGCTTCTTGTATTACGATCAAGTTAGGACCATATACAGGATGTCTCCTTCACAGGATCTGATCGCTCTGATACCAACTTGATATGAGTTCCCATGTGAGTACCTTTGATCGTGGAATTATCAAAGGTGGGTTGAAAAGAGTATGACAGAAACACAAGAATAATTTAGTATGTGGCAAAGGAAAATACCCTCTCTAGAATATGAGTATAAAAAGAGTACAATCGCTCACTCACAATCTCACTAGAATAGAGAAAAAACTCTCAACTCTCTCTAAACCCTAATCTCTCTGGATTAGAATCTCTCTTTCATTACATCTCGTTGATTAGAAACCCTAAACAACCCCTTTTATATGTGTAACTATGTGGGTGGTAAAGTGGTAAATAACCAAGCCTAAACCCCTTAGGAAAACATATAAACAGAAACCCAAACAAACTAGGAAATCCTCGATGAGTCGACTCATGTGCATATATGAGTCGACTCATGACACATGGGTCGACTCATGAAATAATGAGTTGACTGGTTAGAAACTTTTGAGAAAACGGCTGGGTTTCATTAGTCGACTCATGACATGCATGAGTCAACTCAACCTGATGAGTCGACTCATGTACATGTATGAGTCGACTCACGGGCTGTAAATTAGATGCTTCAATTCTTTGATTCGCCGTCTCGTTCGACGCCTGTGTTCTATTGTGTTGTTTTACAACTCTATTCTCATGCTATCATGAGAATCATCTATCCTCAAGCTCCTATGGGGATCACAAAGTTCCAAAGAGAAGATACACCCGTATCATGGGTCTCCCCTTTAGAAACTTGAAGTCTCATTCAAGTTAGAACTTCAGCTGAGGAAACTCGCGAGCTCCTCCATCCTTTCTGTACCACCTAGATTTGCTAGGAACCTGATATTAACGTGCAACTAGAAACGACTCCTTCGCTCCTCGCCTCGTCGTAGTCGTCTTCCACTCCAACATGCTACTCCTTTTTGATGCCTCGTTATGAAGTCTAATGCACAGTGAGACAAACTTCTTGCTTGCATTCACCATCGCCAAGTTTGCCTCCCTTAAAAAAGACGACGAACGAAATATGAGCTTTTCATCATCCTTGGTGAATGTGTACTTCTAAGCCTACCTTTCGTAGATAGCATATCTATCCCACAAGTACGGATTGCCTAGTATAACCTGACAAACATCTAATGGAATTACGTTGCACATGACCTCATCAATTTACGACTCGTGGAACGCAAATCTAACAGTGCATTGATCAACAACACTTAGTCCTGTCTCCTTCTGAATCCACCCTAATGATAGGACTTCAGATGCTTAACTGTCTTCAGACCCAGCTTTTGAACCAATGCTTCGGATATCAAATTCTTTTCGCTGCCTGGATCAACAATGGTATCAACCAAACTGGTCTTCACTTGCAACTTCAGCATAAAAAGCTGCTCTCGGGGGTCTTCATCCTCTTTCGTGGCCTGTTTTCTTACCATAAGATTAAGACTACTATTGGGCTCTGTCATTTGAGGAATTTCCTTCGGACCCTGTGCTATTACGTATACCTTCTTCTCCTCCTTTTTCTTCAATCCTTTTGGTTTCAGATGAGGAGACTTCCACCAGCATCGATCGACGATATGTCCTGTCTTCTCGTAGTGACTACAAATCAGTTCTGCTCTCCATGAATCACCCTCCTCCTCCTCCTTATGTTTGGAACCACTGGACTCACCTCCCGTCTATTTTGCATCTCCTTTTGCCATGTTCCTCTTCTTTTGCTTTCTTCGATGGTAATAGCTTTCACGCTTGCCTCTGCAATAGACTCGACCATGAATAGCTTCATCTCCTTCTGGATGTATTCATTCAGACCCACCATGTACTTCATGAAGATGGAGTATTCGTCCGTCGTGACATTTAGAACTATCGCCTGCTACAGGAACTTCGTCATGTACTCTTGAACAATCTGATTGAATCTTTGGCGCTAGCCGTACCACTTATACCAAAGCTCCTCAAGTTACCCCACTGGATAGAACTGCTTTCTTAGTAGCTCCTTAAACTTGTTCCACGACACTGTCTTCTTCTCTTGCTTATAGTAGGATTTCCACTACATCAACGCATGTCTTAAAAGCTTCAAAGTGGAGGACACAATCTTCTCCTTGGATGAATATCCATAGATAGTGAAATACATCTCTATACGCTCTATCCAATCATCAAGATTCTCCACATTAATACTCCCATCATAAACATGAATCTCCACCTTGAAATTATTTTTTAAGTTCTGGTAGTAATTCTTACGCCCTTGATGTGGAGTAGTCTTAACAATCTCTGTCTCCTCATCAGAACCAGTTTTCTCGCCCTCTCCATCGGACTCTTCGAGCTTCTTCTTACCCTTCGAAGAAGATTCCTCCTTTTGTCCTTTCCATTGATGAGACCTATGAGCTGATTGAGTGTAGAATCGATCATCTCGATCTGCTTCTCCATTGCATCAAGTCTTCGCTGAATTATTCCCTTCAGTCATCTTCTCCTTCCTTAATTTCAGGACTCCTTCTATTGAAATAAAGATCTCGCCTAGCTTCTTGTATTACGATTAAGTCAGGACCATATACAAAATGCCCCCTTCATAGGATCTGTTCGCTCTGATACCAACTTGATATGAGTTGTCATGGGAGCACCTTTGATCGTGGAATTATCAAAGGTGGGTTGAGTAGATGATGACAGAAATATAAGAATAATTCAGTATGTGGCGAAGGAAAATACCCTCTCTAGATTATGAGTATGAAAAGATTACAATCCCTCTCTCACAATCTCAGTAGAATCGAGAACAAACTCTCAATTCTCTCTAAACCCTAATCTCTCTGGATTAGAATCTCTCTTTCATTACATCTGATTGATTAGAAACCCTAAATAACCCCTTTTATAGGTGTAACCACGTGGGTGGCAAAGTGGTAAATAACCAAGTCTAAACCTCACATGAAAACGTGTAAATAGAAACCCAAACAAACCAGGAAACCCTTGATGAGTCGACTCATATGCATATATGAGTCGACTCATGACACATGGGTTGACTCATGAAATAATAAGTCGACTAGTCCGAAACTTTTGGCAAAACGGCTAGGTTTTGTGAGTCGACTCATGATAGGCATGTGTCGACTCAACTCGATGAGTTGACTCATGTACATGTATAAGTCGACTCATGGGCTAAAAACTGGATGCTTCTATTCTTTGATTCGCCGTGTCATTCCATGCTTTAACCTATGTTCTACTATGTTGTTTTACACCTCTATTCTCATGCTATCATGGGAATCATCTATCCTCAAGCTCCCATGAGGATCGCTAAGTTCCAAAGAGAAGATACACCTATATCACCTATGGACAAAAAACCTATACCCATGCCCTAGGCTAGCCCTCTCTCTCTTTTATTTTCTCTCTCCTCTCTATCATGTTCACTCTCTCTCCCCCTTTTGACCAACTAAGATAATTGTTGTGTCTCGGCCAGACGAGACACAATATGGGTCTCCGCCAGCCGAGACACAGATTGTGTCTCGACCAAGGCCGAGACACGTGAAGTGTCTCGACCACTCGTGTCTTGGGTCCAAAATAGTTCCCCGAGCATACGATAATGTATTTTTTCGCTCATATTTGTCCGTTATTGACCGTTTCGATGAAATTAACACCCGTATTCACTCCGATGAGTATATGAGTATAAACTGCATCTCTTTGCACCTTCGATAGGTACATGAGGTTAAACTGATTCCCGAAACTCCCAGGAGTATATGAGTATAAACTGGTCCTCCCCGCTCTAACGCCTTAAGAGCCTAAACTGTGTAGACTCTAGTTAACGTATGAGTATAAACTGTGTTTACACCAATCAGCATACGATGAGAGTCAACGCAGGTCAACACCAGTCAACGCATTATGATGACGGTCAACGACGATAAACACATTATGATGATGGTAAATGCTGGTCAAAGCGTAGTCATAAGTCAACGTCGATCAACGCGTTACGACGAAGGTCAATGTCGGTCAACACGTTATGATGACAGTCAACGTCGGTCAAAGTGTAACCGTAAGTCAATGCCAGTCAACGCGTTACAATGAAGGTCAACACCGGTCAACTCATTTTGATGAAGGTCAATGCTAGTCAAAGCTTTACAAAAAAGGTCAACATTCGTCAAAGCATTTTGATGAAGGTCAATGCTGGTTAAAGTGTAGTCGTAAGTCATCGTCGGTCAACACATTGCAGCGAAGGTCAACGTCAGTCAGCGCATTATGTTGAAGGTCAACGCTGGTCAAAACATAGACGTAAGTCAACATTGGTCAACGCATTGCAATCAAGGTCAACGCTGGTCAAAGCATAGTCATAAGTCAATGCTGGTCAACACATTACAACGAAGGTCAACGCTGATCAACGCGTTGTGAGGAAGAGTCAACGCCAATCAACATATTGCGATGAAGATCAATGCGTCAACACTTTTTAGCCAAAACAAGGCTCAGATCGACCTAAGAACAAAGGATGATCCTAAGGATTTCAGTCGTATTTCAGATATGAATTACTGACGAAGATAGTCAGTTCAAGCGTTAACTCAATGACACAAGCTAAAATCATAAATCAACATACCAGTTTCAATTCGAGACTTCGACAACGGTCAGACGATTAACACAGCGTCGGAAGAATTTTAGCTATTCGACAAAATACTGAATAGATAGAAAATCATAAAAGTCAAGATCTGAAGCTAATTACAGATTCTTTTACACTGACTGAAGGTTAGGCCTATCACATCCAAAGTATTCTAGGCTCTTCCATAAAAGAAACGAGACTGAAACACTTTGGAGGGGGTATCTGTAGGCGCAAAAATTATCTATGGGTTTCTGCACATAGCTCGAGATAGAGAGAAGATGATAAATGTTATTATTTGAGTTAAGGAGGATTATCTGAAGCTGACAAGTGTATGAAGCGAGTCAACGAAGCGTACAAATTAACGGAACGATACAATAATGAAGAAATGATCCGATCGAGAGTTACGTCTCACTCATGAAAGGCGAATTGCCACTTGTGTCTCATCCACTCCATGTATGATTTACCTATGGGAGGTTGTATATCTCTTCTTTGGCTATCCAACACACTTTAAATCTTATCATTCTGAGATTAGACGAGAAAATTAAAGCAAAAATAGTCAAGGTGCATAAAACGGCGCCTCAATTAAAATCTGAGACACAACAAGTGTCTCAGCCAACTGAGACACAAAAAGTGTCTCAGGCCCCAAAAACACTGTTTTTGCTGTTTTTCACCGTTAACTGCCCGGATTTTAGTATATTCCGTACCAAAACCTCTCCAACTGATTTGAACCTATCTTGGAACGTGGTTGAGTAGTTACAACTGAAGATAAGAGGGAATCGGCCGTTCTTATCCGAAAACTGAGCTTCTGAAGCCTATAAATACAGCCCTAGGGCCTTCATTTGCATAAATTAGGAATTCTCGAGCATCAGCGAAGCTCTGTCAAACTAAAGAGTGAGGAGCACGAATTTCAGGGAGGAGAAAGTGATCTCAGCGAGCTATTCAGCATAAAGAGGAAGTGTTCGAGAGATCTGCATCCGTTCATCCATTTTCCTTGAGATCGCACCTAGCTATGATTCTTAAGAAGAGTGATTATCTCGCTTTGCTGAGATAGTTACTTCAATTTCTTAACTTCTTTGTGAGTCAACAAAATCTATATCTTGATCTGATCGCTTGATGGTCCACAAATAAACCCTAGCACAGGCAAAGATCCTGTAAGTACCCTAATGCTACTAGGAAAGAACCCTAGAGGGAAGTGAATAGGGTTTATGCTAATCTAATCTAATTTATGTTAATTTAAAACTTATTAACAAATATATCCTAGCAAATGAGATATGAACAATATACGTACCAGGATATACAAATAACACAAGGGTAAATAATCTAAAATAGATACTGGGAATATAAACAACAAGAAATATACAAAGGCAATATAAGATATTAGCATAAAAATAAGTACGCCAATGCAATAACAAACAAACAATATGTTCACGGAGTTCGGTCTCCATGACCTAGTCTCTGCTCCTCACCTCGAGGAGATCTCTACTATCACGCTCGGGTTTTCTACGTTCACCAGAATAACGTTTACACCTCACACTCGGTTTTCTAGTTCACCGAAAACTTTACAATCCACACTCTTGCATTTCCACTCTGCGCCCTCTAAGATTTGGTCTCTAGGCCATGTCTCCCTCAAGTGTTAGGAATTACAACCTACCTCTAGGTATTATCACCTACCCCACTCTTCTTGGGACGACTCAGTCTCTCACCACACACTTCTCTCGGTGTACAAGTGTATTACAAAGTGATCTCACAATTAAGCACAAATTCAACAGTGGTTGTTCTCTACTATGGATGAGAACACAATGAAAGCTCACACTCTAAGTCACACAATCCTCACAACCTAAATTGTACTATGTATAAAAATACAAAAAGCTCAATGGTTGTGTGTGTAAACAAAGAGTAAAAATAAAACAATTAAACTCAATAATAAAATCTAGCTTATGGAAATTAGAATAAAAAATAATTAATAGCTAGAATTGAGTTTAAGGAAACTTCTCTATAGATAACAAGAGAGAGGGAGAAAGAGTGAATTCTCAAACACCAAAGGATGATCTCCTCGAGCTCTTGTGAAAGTTTCTTCACTAACCGAAACTTGAAAATGCCTAAAAGATTTTTAATCAAACTTAAACTAGGCTTAAACAAACTTTTAAACCCTGTAAAACTCTCTTAAAACATTCTCCTGAGTGAATAAAACTGAGGATATGTGGGGGTATTTATAGGAACCCCAAAGCCAAGAGAAAATAAGGCAAAAAGACCAAAAAATCCAAAACTAGAACAGGCTGGAAAAAACTAGCCGTTATAGCATCAGTCGACTGATAGGTTTCATCAATCGATTGATGAGCTGACTGTTGTAGGCATTTTTCGTCTCATCAGTCGACTGACGATCTTATCAGTTGACTGATGACCTTATCAGTCGACTGATGAGTCGACCAACATAAAAACAAAAACTTTTAACTATTCCAGATGTTTTCTTCAGTCAACTGAATACATGTATCAGTCGACTGATAGCACTTTAAAAGCCTATTTTGAATAGTAAAACTAATTTTTGAAGTGCATTTTAATATAGCAAATAAATTAAAAAAAATAAAAAACATTGGAAAATGATTGTAAACAAGAAAATGAACATGTTATAAAAACTGGTTTTCAAAAAGCATCTCCCAAATGAGAAATCTACTTTACAAAAAGGTCCAAAACATGAAACACTTGTTTTTGTCATTTTAACTAAACCATGTTTTGAAAATTTACAAAAAGATTTTCTAAACTTAATAAAAGATGTATATTATGATTGTTAAGTCTATAAACTAGAATACACTATTTTCACTTATAAACATGAAAAAATATATATATGTATACATGTTGTTTGTTTTCATCTATATATGACAAAACTCATTGTTTATCAAAATCAAACATGATAAATATGAAACATGTATGAATGTATATTAATAAGTATTTGTTTCATAGTTAAACTTGAAAATTCTAAAACCAAAACTCGTGTGTATATATATATATATATATATATATATATATATATATATATATATATGTGTACAAAACCAAAATGTGTATGTGTGTATATGATTGAGCTTGAAGTATTTAACACACATAATATAAAACCTAAACTAATATACCAAGTGATGATCTTGATCTTTGATAAGCTTTTCTTGGTAAACTTACGGATGAAGCTAGAACTTGGATCTTTAACTTGAATTGTAAGGCTTCATACCAATATTCTGCCAACCTTCATTAGATATGATCGTTGAAGCGCTACTCCATCCAACCTCCAACACATTGTTTGTCTAAAATAAATAGAAAAATACAAACACTAGACAAATAATATTAGTTATAAATTGTTTGTAAAAACATCATCAAAACAAAAAGACCAACAGATTCCACACAAACAACGGGTGATAAACGACTGTTGTGTGTGTTTTAAAGAGAGTTGTAATCTTTTTATTTTCATTATGTAAGGAGAATTATAAAAAGTCTTTCTTGTTTCAACTTATTGTAACGACTAATATTGTAACGAGTCCACTAATGAAAGAACCAAGTTTCTACCAAAATAGATAGTATGATATTTTTGTTAATATTTATTTGGTATTTTTGAAATGTAGATAAAATCCTTAGAATAATAGTAGACTATCAGAATTTTGAAATTGATTGTAATGAAGAAGAGATCAGATTAGTCGCTAACGTATATTCTAAAATATTCCTAGTCGATGAAGTATTAAGATAGGACATCATCACATTGGCAAGACTAGTGTGTACTCTATTTGTCCTTTTGAAGGACGATGATCAATCTCTTAGATCATTGAGGTGAGATATCAAGATACAGTATACATGTGACTTACTAGTGAATAAGTTGACTGAACGACTCACCGAGAATATCTAGTTGGTAATTATACTTAACTGTCAAATAGAAGTTCTCAAGTGATACAGTACAAAGTAGTCTCTTGACCTGAGGTATAAGTGTAATATCTTACATGTTAGTAGAGGTCTACTTAGAGTTTTACCTAACCACAGTTCTCTTTAAGTTGTGCATAACGGTTCTTATTGGGTGCATCCCGAGACATAAGTAAATATTAAGATGCCAAGATGGAATTTGTCTCTCCCAGTATAGGAGGTTTGTTACGAGTCGCCGTGCGAGCACCTTTAATTGTGAAATTATCAAAGGTGGGTTTTGAGAAGAAAACAACAAAACATAAGAACAATTTAATTTTCCGAAGGAAATATCTTTTCTAGATTATGAAGAATAAATGATTACAAAACCTCTCTCTCACAATCTCTCTAGAATAAAGAACAACTTCTCTATTCTCTTTAAACTCTAATCTTCTGTTTAGAAACCTTAAACAATCTCTATTTATATGTTAAACAATATTGGTGGCAAAGTGGTAAATATCTAGAACAAACCCAACTAGAATTCGCGCAAAACAAGAGTCCTACTCGGCCTAGGAAACCACTACTGGTTGACCGAAGTATCGCTATCAGTCAACCGATCGACCTCCATCGGTCGACTGATAAGAGTGTATCAGTCGACCGGTCAGAACGAGAATTCTAGACCTTATAATCATGCATGTTGTTGGTCGACCGGTCAAGCTAGTTCAGTCAATCGACCCGAAACTCCTGTAATCACTGGCGGTAAATTTAGTCGGCTAATGATGACTAACCGGTCGACCGAGAAGGCTTCATTAGATGACCGATATTGGTGCCTCAGTCGACCAGACAGAGCTGTTTCACCAGCTTCCTAATTTTCTGTCGTTTTTCTTGATTTCCACCGTTTTTGCCTACTCTTCCCACTCTTCTATTCTCAAGCAATTATGAGAATCATTTATCCTCAAGCTCCTATGAGGATCGCTAAGTTCTCGAAGCAGAGAAGATACACCCGTATCATGGCTCCCCTCTTTAGGAACTTGAAGCAACCGTTTAAGTTAGTACTTCAACTGAGGAAACTCTCGAGCTCCTCCTTCTTTGTTGAACTACTTGGCCTTGCTAGGAACCTGACCTTGACGTCCAACCAGAAACGACTCCTTCATCCCTTGTCTCATCGCAGTCACCTTCCGCTTCAAAATGCAATCCTCTTTCAGCAGCGTTTCTCTATCAAACCACAAGTCTTTAACATGCGGCAAGATCACTTTGCCATCATTCCCATCTTCCAGCAATGGAGGCTCAAACAACTTCAAGTACTTGGCATTGATCACCGAATACAAGCATAAGTAAGGTGGCAAATCCAGCTTGAAGGCGTTGTCACCGATCTGATCAAGAATCCGAAAAGGACCATATCATATAGGCTTTAACTTCTTTCCTACTCCCTTTAGCCGCTCCTTACCTAACTTCAGTCACACTATGTCACCTTTGCCGAAATTATAAGGAACTCGATGTTGATCATGTTTTTCCTTGTACTTCGTTTGTGACTTCTTCAGTTAGGCTTCAACCGTAGCGTGAATCTGCACAATCTTCTCTAAAAATCGTTGAGCTCTTTCTCTCTCACTCCCTTTATATCGTCAGCCATAGCATCACTAAAGAATACTAAATTGAACAGACTTGGAGGTAAGACCTTGTAACACGTCTCAAACAATGACTTTCCTAAAGATCCATCCATCGTCTGATTGAAAGCGAACTAAAGATATGATAAGCTCTCATCCAAGTCTTTGATGCCTGGAATTATACCCCCGCAACATGTGAACCATAGTCCGGCTGACTACTTCTGTCTGCCAGTCTGTTTATGAACGAAAGGCTATGCTTTTCTTCAATTTGGTGTCCATCAAACTCCATAAAGAATCCTAAAACTACCCAAGGAACTTGCTATCCCGATCCGAAATAATCAAACTCGGCAAACCAAAGTGCTTCCATACATGCTCAAAAAACAACTACGCTGTACCTGCTCCCATCACGGTCTTCTTGCAAGGAATCAAAATAATCATCTTGCTAAACTGGTCCAACACAATGAACAAGTAATCATGCTCGCACTTGGTCATTGGCAACCCTCCTAAGAAATCCATAGAAATACTCTCCCACGGTCTAGAAGGCACTAGCAACGGTACATACAATCTCTTCATTCTGTTAGAAGGCTTTGATATGCAACATAGCTTACACCCTCCAACATACTTGGTAACATCCTCTAACATCTTTGGCAAAAGACATGGGGTTGTAGATTGAGAAGCATCTTCTGAATCCCAAAATAACCTTGCACACGTGATGTATGTGCCTCTCTAATCTACTACAACCTATCGCCATCCTCTGAAATACAAAGTGATGTCCCACGATACAACAAACCATATGCTCGGAGCTCATACTCCCCCTTCCAACCAGCCTTCACCTGGTCAAACACACTGCTGAAGTCTCTACTGGATGTGTACATCTGCACATACTCCAAAGGAACCAAGGGCTGAATATGCGTCGCCACTAACAAAGCTTCGTCTGGTCATGCAGAAACTCTAATGGCTTGTGATCCGAGTACACAACCACCTCCTTACCCAACAAGTACACCCTCCAATGCTTGATCACTTGGCAAAGCGCATAAAACTCCTTATCGTAAGTTGGACAGTTCTAAATAGCACCTGTAAACATCCCAGAATGGTACTCCATAGGCTTCCAATCTTTTATCAACATAGCAACCATACTATAGCTAAAAGTGTCGGTCTCTACCTTGAAGGTCCTCTACAAATTAGGCAATGCCGACACCGGTGCCTCCGAGATCTTCCTCTTGAGTAACTGAAAAGCCTCCTCATGTGTTCGCCCCCACTCGCACTGAACCTTCACCTTAGTAAGGCTATGTAAAGGTTAGAAAAATATCGAATAAACTTGCACAAATACTTGCAAAACCTTATGAAGCTTCACACCTCCGTTAGAGGCGTCAGTCACTTCATGATCACCACCACCTTGCTTGGATCTATCCTACGTTAGCCTTTCCCCATAATAATGACAAGATACACCAACTTGTCCTTCCTAAATTTGCACTTCTTCTCATTGAGCTTCAGCTAATTGTCCCGCAACACTTCAAAACACCTTCTCAACATTAACTAGATGCTCCTCCTAGGTCCTGCTGTACACCAAGATATCATCGAGATAAACTATCACAAAATCCTCTATATAAGCGCACAACAAATCAATCATGAGCCACATATAGATCGCTGGAGTGTTGCATAACTCGAACGACATCACCAACCACTCGAACATGCCCTACTTGGTCTTGAATGTAGTCTTCCAAGTGTTATCCTCCCGAATCCTCACCTGATGGTAACCAGACTTAAGATCCAACTTTGTGAAGAACCTCGCTTCTTCCAACTGGTCCATAAGGTCATCAATCTGTCGTAGTGGGTAATGATTCTTAATCGTTATCTTATTGAACATCCAATAATCCACACACATATGCCAGCCTCCATCCTTCTTGCGCACCAACAACATTGGCGACCCACAAGGTGAACAACTTGGCACTAGCACTCCTTTCTCCAGAAGCTCCTAAACTTGCCTCTTTTTTTCCTTAGACTCCTGTAAGGATTTGTGGTAAAGATCTATATTCAGAAACAAGCTCTCTCCCGTCAACATAATCTCGTGCTCCACACTCTATCTCGGCAGTAGTCTAGTGATCTCTAAAAATAAGTCCGCATATTTGGCCTTCAACCTGTCAAGATCTCCCTCCTAAAGCTTGCTCAAGGTAGTCAAGCATACTCTACTCAACTGCTCCTCATAAAACCTAATGAAAAATAAGACAAACTTCTTGCTTACAATCACTAGCCTCTTCGCCTAAGTCACCATCACCAAGCTCGTCTCCTTTGGAAGAAACACAAAACAAAATACGAACTGTTCGCCATCCTTAGTGAACATGTACTTTTGGGCCCGCTTGTTGTAGACTATGTACCCATCCCACAAATAAGGATTGCTCAGTATAAGCTAACAAACATCTAATAGAATGACATCGCACGTGGCCTCGTCAATGTACATCTTGTGGAGTGGAAATCTAAAAGTGTATTGATTAACTACACTCAGTGGTGCCTCTTTCTAAATCTACCCTAAAGGATAGGGCTTCATATGTTTGACCGTCTTCATCCCAGCTTCTGAACCAAGGCCTCAGATATCAAATTCTTCAAACTTCCTAGATCGACTATGGTATCAACCAAACTGGTCTTCACCTGCAACTTGAGAACAAAGAGCTGCTCTCTGGGGTCTTCATCATTTTTCACGGCCTACTTCCCTGCCATAAGGTTGAGACTGCTATTAGGCTCTGTCATCCCTGGAACTTCATTCAGGCCTTGAGCTATCACGCATGCCTTTTTCTCATTCTTCTTCTTCAACCCCTTTGGTTTGATATGAGGATACTATTTTCCGCATCGATCAGCAATGTGCGATGTCTGCTTGTAGTGATTACAAGTCAATTCTGCTTTCCCTGGATCACCCTTCTTCTTATCCTCTTTAGTTTGGGAGCTACTGGACTTGTCTCCAACTTGCTTGGCATCTCCCTTCGTCTTGTTACGCTTCTACTGCTTGCCTTCAATGGCAATAACCTTCACGCTTGCCTTTACAATCGAATCTATCGTGAATAGCTTTATCTCCTTCTAGATGTATTCGTTCAACTCCACCATATACTTCATGAAAATATAGTACTCCTTCGTCACAATGTTGAGGACCATCACCTGCTAGTAGAACTCTGTAGTGTATCTTTGAACGGTCTGATTGAATATTTGGCACAAACCATACCACTTATACTAACGCTCTTCAAGGAATCCCAAGGCATAGAACTACTTTCTTAGTAGCTCCTTGAACTTGTTGCACCACACTAATTTCTTCTCCTGCACTAATTTCTTCTCCTGTTTGCAGTAGGATTTCCACCACGTCAACGCATGTCCGGAAAGCTTCAATGTCGTAAAAACAATCTTCTCCTTTGATGAATATCCATAAAGAGTAAAATAGGTCTCCATATGCTCGATCCAATCATGAAGCCTCTCAACATCGATACTCACATCATAAACATAAATCTCAACTCTGAAATCAACCTTCAGATTCTGGTAAGAACCCTTACCCCCTTGTTACGGAATAGTCTTGACGGCCTCAACCTCCGCGTCAGAATCTGAATTCTTACTACCTCCATCGGATTCTATAAGTTTCTTCTTGGGCCCCACCGAAGAATCACCTTTTTTTTCGCCTTCGTGGATGAGATTGACTAATTTCATGAGAGTCAAACTGATTGTCTCGATCTATTTTCCAATGCATTAAGCCTCAATGAATTTTCGCTATCTGTTATTTTCTTCTTCCTTGATTTCTAGACTTCTTCCAAGGAAATAAGAATCTCATCTAGCTTCATGTATTGCGATCGAGTAAGGACCATACATATGATACCCCTTCACAAGATCTGATCATTCTGATACTAACCTGATACGAGTCGCCATGCGAGCACCTTTGATCGCGGAATTATCAAAGGTGGGTTTTGAGAAGAATACAACAAAACACAAGAATAATTCAATTTGGCGAATGAATATACATTTTCTAGATTATGAAGAATAAAAGACTACAAAATCTCTCTTACTCATAATCTCTCTAGAATAAAGAATAACTACTCTATTCTCTTTAAACTCTAATCTCCTGTTTAGAAACCCTAAACAATCCCTATTTATATGTTAAACAATATGGTTGAAAAAGTGGTAAATATCTAGAACAAACCCAACTAGGATGCGCCCAAAACAGGAGTCCATCTTGTCCTAGGAAACTGCAGTCCATCAACCGAAGTATCGCTATCAGTCGATCGATCGACCTCTATTGGTCGACCGATAAGAGTGCATCAGTCGTTCGGTTAGAACGAGCATTCTAGACACTATAATCGTGCATGTTGTCAGTCGACCGGTCATGTTAGTTCAGTCGACCGACCTGAACTCCTACAATTGCTGGCGGTCAATTTGGTCAACCGATGATAGCTATCCGGTCGACCGAGAAGGCTTCATTAGTCGACCAATGTTAGTCCATCTGTCGACCGGCCAGAGCTGTTTCACTAACTTCCTGATTTCCGCTATTTCCCATGATTTCCACTATTTTCACCGACTCTTCCTACTCTTCTATTCTCAAGCAATCATGAAAATCATCTATCCTTAAGCTCCCACATAGATCATTAAGTTCCCAAAGCAGAGAAGATACACTCGTATCAGGGTTGATGTCATAACATTATTTGATATAACTATAACCTAGAAATCATTGGCCGAGGTGAATAAGATAAACTGAGTGTCAGTTTGATCTTATATGTTATGATTTTAATATCAACAAACACTAATCAAGCTATTTGGATTTGACAGTTTACCATACCCTAGTCTTGATAGTTTAACATGGTTTGACAAAGAGATCGGACTGTATGGTATTATCACTGAGTGGTCTTGATAAAATTAGGTAAGCATCTTGCAGACCTTTATAACAACTTATACCCGGTAGTCTTCAAGTGTATCTAGTACCTCTGCTGTACTTGTTGATATGATCCATTGCCGAGTTTTAAGTTGGACCCTAGAGTCACACTAAGCGCATATTTGAATTCTATAAAATACAAATTTATAGAGTAATGCGTATGATTGAGACACATATATGATTTTTTCGGATACACATAAACGGTTATATGTATCGGTAAAATCCGAATGCTGTGTGTTTAAGAAATGATTTTCAGAATTTTTTCCACAAAGTTAACTTTTAATCAACTGGTTGACTTTTTGGTCGATAGTTGACTTTTAGTTAACTGATTGACGTTTTTGTTGTAGGCATCGAAAATTGCCAATAGGTCCCCGCACATAGCTCGGTGTCAACGAGCGACGATCGAACGTCACTACCCGGTTCACAAGAAATTCAAATGACGCCGGTGAGCGATTAAAGCAAACCGACGGATTACGTGAGCCGACAGAACGTCAGAATCATGAGGATACGGGTTGACCGAAAACCCCGCGATCACCGCAATCGGACCAACGCCTGCTGTGCCCCGATCACCCCACGGATAATCCAACCATCGGGGCCTATAGAGCTCGCCGTCACGATTCCAACGCATCCGAAATCACTCAAATCCGAGTTTGGACGAAAAGTCAACAGCGGGACAGCGGCGGAACAACGGCACGACCCCGGGCTGAACCGGGGACACCCAAACAGGTCTCGGCAGGCTCGAGACACCCCCAAGGGGTTGTCTCGGCCAATGGCCGAGACACCCCCCAAGGGGTGTCTCGGCCACAGCCGAGACACACCAAGGGGGGTGTCTCTCCCCTTGGGTGTCCATGAGGCCCCTAGGCCCTCTCACTTGGCTATAAATAGCCCCCTTAGCCCTCCATTTAAAAGGGCTCTTGATTTTGCTCTGATTTAGCCTTGGTTTTGGGAGAAGAATTTCTGGTCTTGGGATTATCCTCGAGATCTGAAATTTCGGAGTTTGGAGCGGCGAAGCCCCGCCGGATCGAGGAGTCTCCACCGTCATTCACCCCTCTTTCCTTAGTGTTGCTCCTTAGCGGTAACACTAAGAAGAGCTATTATCTCGTTTTAGCCGAGATATACGCCTTACGCTTCTAGATCTCATGCGGATCGACGAAGTTCTGCTTCTATATCCCACGTGGATAGACGAAGCTCTGCCGGATTTTCCCGGAAGGATCTTGAAGAGTCGGCGGTCCACGGATATCGACGTCCCCGTCACAGGCCAACAACCCACGCAAGCGAGACCGTACCAAACCGGGCTCTCGTGTTTATTTTCGTTTAAGTTGTAACCCCTTTGTTTTCATTTTATATTGTTGTAACGATCGAAGTTGTAACAGATATCAAAGTAATGAAAACAGCAACTTTTACCGGAAACAAGCTGGCGACCACAGTGGGAGCCACCGATCACGCTGCTGAGATCGGAGTGACGCAACCGGCCTTCAAGATCCGGGTGAATGAAGAGGTCGAGTACGAGTTCGACCAGCAGAAGTATGAAGAGTACCTCTCCTCCTCCTCCTCCAGATCTGCCTCTCCGCACCGGCGCAGGAAGAACCCATCTCCAAAAAGGGCTTGCGGGATCTCCAACTCCTCAATTCAAGACCCCGCCATCGCTGCTGCTACACTTGCACCACACAACGGCCTTGCGTCGATCAGTGTGGTCAAGAACGTAGATCCAACAGCACCAAAGGCAATAGGTGATGCTGCTCCAACTCCATCAAAAAGGGCGATCCAAAGACGCCGCCAACGCCTCGCTCAACAGCTCGCCAGGGCCAAGGAGTCGAAAGATGGAGTGCGCTATGCAGAGGATCTGAAGTCGAGGCAGCGACAAGAGCAACGGCAAGCAATCAAACTCCCCTCCAAAACAGAAGCAAGTGAGTGGATCCGCGTCAAGAGGAACCGCTCCACGCTCGAGGAGCGAATCAAGAAGCGCCGCGCTCTACTTGCACACGCCCGGCTCCTCCTAAAGAAGGCAGAGGAGATGCAGCAAGGAACGGTGGTCAAAACACCGTCTACAAGCAAACTGGTGTGGGTACGCAAAACAAACCCAACACCTCAAACCAAGAAGGGCAAGATTATCGCCCAGAGTTCAACCAAATCAGAGCCTACTCCTCCTGTACCGGCACCCTCAACAGGGCCAGGTAAAAAAGGGGATCATTCAAGATCCCAGGTTCCTTTGACGAGTCACCTCGGTCCCTTACCGGAGAACCGAGGAAGAATACCCGTCAAAGAACGGCTGGGACCATTGAAAGGTCCCCAAGTTAAAAACCAGACCGGGGGTCGAATCAATCCCCCCAAGAAAGATGAAAAAGGGAAAGCCCCTATCACCGACCGCACTGAGTTGCGAGTCGAACTAAAAGAGCCCGTTCGATTTCTACGCTCCCAAAAGCGTAAAATTGAACGGGCCACTCTTGAAAAATCTAACCATGTTTTGCATTCCCAAGGAGAAACACACTCGTCTGAGGATGAGCGTGTTATACCGAGGGACACTTACCAACACTCTGTAGGTTGCTCCAGCCTTCAAGCTGATGAGCTGTACTACAGGGCTGGGGGTGTGGAAAAATCTCGAAAGAGATACATGCAGGATATGGAGTCCCACTGCCCGTGTGCCAACATTATTAAGGCAGTGCTGTCCGAGTGTTGCTGTGCTCAGACCCCAACAAGAATCTCGGTGTTCGAGAGACTCTCCAAGCCGAAACGTTTCCACAAGAAGAAATCGCTCCGCCGAGAGGGTGAATACTCGAAGGTGTCAGTCAACATGACCGGCAGAGGGGGATCAACACCACGTCTCAACTTGGATCAGCTTGCCGAGGCTTCCCGATGCATGACATGGTTACGGTCGGGAACCATCAAACGAAAGAATTACCCAAGAGTACATAAGGGACTTTCCCTAGAAGAAGAAGAATCAGATGCTGATTCTGATACCTACTCCGTCATCGCATCCGACGACACAACTTCAAGTGCGGGCCAACCTTATGAATCGCTCATGATCAGCGCCGAACAAGTGTCGAAGATACTTGAAGAAGCCCTGGCCAAGCAAAAGGAAAGCTTCAAATTTGAAATGGAGATGGCCATGCAGCGGATGAGGGAGATGCACGACCAACCGATCGCGGCGATGACGGTTCACCAAGGAGAACCGAGCCAACGCAATCCAGAGGAGCATGAACGGGAAGGGGATAATGTCAACGTCCCTCCTGTCAACACCAGCACTGGGGGTGGTCCCGCAGAGGATAATGCAAAAGAGGACCATGTCACCTCACCTCGAAGCCACTCGAAGACCGAGACAAGTGAGGACAGGAAGATGAAAGACTTGGAGAGCAAAATCAATGCGTTGATGAGTGCTCAAGAGGTAAAAAGGTCTGGTATACCCTGCCCCTATCCAAGGGAGTGGGAATCGATCCCATATCCTGCAAAGTTTAATCTGATTAACTTTACGCCGTTTGATGGCAAGGGTTCCCCTACCCAGCATTTAATCTACTTCAAGTCTCATTTAGGAATCATTTCCGGAAATGAGCCCCTCATGGTGCGGTCATTCGTCGGCACTCTTCGCGGAGCTGCCTTTGATTGGTATCGCCGTCTCAAGCCTGGAAGCATCAATGGCTGGGATGACATGGAGGATATGTTTTTAACCAATTTCTTTGATGATGACACCGAGGTTTCAATCGGTACGCTGTTTGATGAAAAGCAAAAGAACGGCGAGACAGTTGAAAACTTCGTGAAGAGGTTCCGGAACAAAGCTATGAATTGCAGGGATCCGGTCAGCGAGGATTTCATCCTTGAGACTTGCCACAACAATTTGACGCTCGACATCCTTGAAGCCATGGGAATGGCGCCATCTAAAACTTGGAAGGATTTGAAGATGCGGGGAGAGCGAGCTGAACGGTTCCTCAAGAGGAAGAAAGCGGAGAGAGGGCAAATTCCCAATAATGTCCCGCAACCAAATTTTACCCCCAAGGGTAAAGGGAAGGCGCATGCAAATGCGGTGGTCGCAAATCAAGTCTTTGAAGTGCAAGCACAACCGCAATAGCAGCAACAGCCGCAGCAGCCGCAGCAGCAGCAACAGAGGGCGCCTCAACAACCGAGATGGCAGCAACAGCCCCAGAAGCAAAAGGTTAGGGAGCCGAGGTTCCCAAAAGTCTACTCGTTCAAAGAGGATGAAATATTCGGTATCTTCAAGTACTTGGTCGAGAACAACAAGATCAAGTTGCCGCCGATTCAGGATCAAGAAGATGCCAAGAGGGTCAATGATCCGAAATACTGCGCATTCCACCGAGCGGTGCACCATCCTACCAAGGTATGCTACGCCCTCAAAGATAAGATTCAGGCCCTAATCGATGTTGGGGTTATTACTATGAAGCAGCCCAAGGAGAAAAAGGTGGGCGCAAACACCGTATCCATTAGCTTCGGATCTGTTCCCTCGAGTTGGTTCCAACACGAGTCGGTGATCAAAGCGGCAGTGAAGACAGTGAACGATGATCCGCACCAACAGCGTCAGAAAGGGCTTGTGCCACACACAGCCCCGAATGGCGAAATCTTGTGGGTTCATCCGGACTTGATCGCAGATGAACAGTGGGCTGGGACCTCTTCCACAAAGAACAAGAAGAAGTCGAAGAGGAAGGGCAAATCGTGCTACGGTGCTTCTGCCATACCGGGGATGGATGACGACAAAATTCCGACTTTCCCGCTTTCTGAAGATGAACAAGAAGCCTTTGCAACTCGAAGCGGGAACGAGTATCATTTCAAATATCCGGATGCTACCGAGCAATTGGGTACCAAAACCCCACCTTCCAAGACGCTGGCAGAGTTAGGAATTTCAGCAATTCCCCCAACACCTGCAGTGGCTACGGAGAGAATTCCGCAGAAGGATAAAGGAAAAGAGCCTGTACGTCAAGAAGCTCAGAACCCGAGACAGTCTCGATTCAATCATCTGATTGGGAGAGACAAACCAGGGAATACAAGCTCTCAGCCCCATTTCGACATTATGGCGCAATTGGCTAACATCCCGGCTCGCATAACCCTGTACGAGTTGCTGCGATTGTCGAAGGATACACGGAGAGCACTACAAGAAGCCTTGAGTGATTCAGAAGCCTTCTTGACTCGGATCAAACCATCTTCCGAAGAACCGGAGTCGTCAGCTCAACAATGCAATCTGGCGGCGCATCACTTCCCCTGCATCTCTTTCACCAAAGAAGATATGCAGACAAAGAACTCAAATCATGACAGGCCGTTGTACTTCACCGGGCATATTGGCTCCAGCGTTGTCAACCGGATCCAAGTCGATCCGGGTTCCGCTGTTAGCATCATGCCATTCCGATTGATGCATCATCTCGGAATCCCGACTAGCAAATTAGCGTCCACTGGCACGACAATTTATGGATTCAACACCAGCGGGTCTAGGCCCTTGGGGAAGATCCGAATTAAGTGCCAGATCGGGGATTTGAGGTCGGAGGTCACTTGTTATGTGATTGACGCGGAAACATCCTATAATTTACTGTTGGGTCGACCTTGGATCCACGGTAACCTTATAGTCCCGTCAACTCTGCATCAATGCCTCAAATATGTGGGCACAGATAATGAAGTCAAGACGGTGGTCGCGGATAAGCAACCGTTCAAGGGATTGGAGAATTATTTCACCGATTCCCTTTTATACGGCGCTGAATCCGATACTGAACCATCGGCCCAAGGAACGGACAGCGGAGATGAAGCTGATACCGAACCAGGGCTTGATTATGATGGCGGTTTTGTTTTAAACGACATTGTACCTATTGTAATCAATCTTGACGATGATGAATCATCGGAAGATAGTTGTAATTGGCAACTTGCCGAAGAACTATCAATAAACGATGATTTAGAGTACTCGACGGGTCTCGATGATATCACTAACGAACTCTATGCTAACCCTGATTTGTATATGCCTCTTCAATCATTTTGTTTGACGAAGAAGCAGGTACACGACCCTTGCGGAACAACGCTTATCATCCCCGCAGGGATTGGGGGTGGAAAGGAGGTCGTCTACGGCAAAGGAAGAGCATCTCCGATACCCGACCACTTCATGGAAGAGGAAGACGATGATGACAAGCCGGCCCGTCATCTATCCAAATACGATGCGAAAGCGCGCAACATGATGGAAAGGCACGGGTATGACTTCAAGATCGGAGAGGGTCTTTTCTTTGGTCGAGGTCCACGGGTTCCACCCCGGATGGCTTATGTACCAAAGGGAAAACCCGATGATTATTATCGTCATAAAAGAGGTCTAGGCTATGTCTCATCAGATGATGAGTGTGGCTGGCAAATCATCGACCAAATTGCTAACAGGACTAGGAAGGGATATTCTTCCGACTCTTCGGGTTGGGATTCCGACGCTAGTCTTGGCGACATGTTCAAAAAGCTAATGTCGAACATGACTTCAGTTGACCCAGCGACAATAGAAGAAGATGATGAGATGCCGACCTGGGAAGACCCGTGGGTTCATCACTTAAGCATGCAGTATGGCGATCGGTTCGAGCAAAGAGAACCTCCTACCGAAGACCAAGTCGTTCAGGTGAATATGGGAACCGAGGAGAATCCAAAGCCGATATTCATTAGTGACAGCCTCCTACCTGAGGAGAAGGAGGAGTTGATTTCTCTTATCCAGGAGTACATCGATGTATTCGCCTGGAATTATGAAGACATGCCAGGGCTCGATCCAAATGTAGCAGTGCATCGTCTCAATATTAAGCCGGACGTCAAGCCAGTCAAACAACAACAACGACGGTTTCGTCCGCAAATGATGGAAGCAATCGAAGCTGAAGTCAAAAAGCTCGTTGATTCGGGATTTATCCGAGAGGAGCAACATACCGAATGGCTTGCCAATATTGTTCCGGTCCTAAAGAAGAACGGGAAGATCCGGATATGCATCGACTTCAGAGACCTCAATGCTGCTTGCCCAAAAGATGACTTTCCTCTCCCCATCACGGATGTTATTATCGACAACACGTGTGGGTTCGAGAGGATGTCCTTTATGGATGGTTTCTCTGGTTACAACCAGATAAAGATGCATCCAGATGATGAGAAGCATACTGCATTTAGAACGCCTCTCGGCGTATTCTGTTACACAGTCATGCCCTTTGGCTTGAAGAATGCAGGTGCTACATATCAGCGAGCTATGTCGAAGATCTTTCAGGAACATCTCCGAAAGACCGTTGAATGCTACGTGGACGATTTGGTCGTGAAAAGTCGTGATAAAAATGATCACATCAAAGACTTGAAGACCATGTTCGACTTGATGCGGGCCCATCAGTTGAAGATGAATCCTACCAAGTCTTTCCTCGGAATGTCCAGTGGCAAATTCCTGGGATTCGTCGTCACCACCAAAGGTATTCACATTGATCCGGATAAAGTAAAGGCGATCAATGAATTGCAACCTCCGAGGAACCTCAAGGAGCTCAGAGGACTGCAAGGGCGATTGGCGTATATCCGTCGGTTCATCTCGAACCTATCGGGAAAATGCCAACCATTCTCCAGGCTCACAAAGAAGGGCGTGTCATTCGTATGGGACGATGCTTGTCAAAAGGCATTCGAGAGTATCAAAGAATATCTCTCGAAACCTCCCGTACTCGTTGCACTGAAATCGGGCAAACCGTTCTTGATTTATGTCAAGGCGACGAGCCACTCATTAAGTGCATTGCTTGCACAAGATGACGATAACGGTCACGAGCAGGCGGTATACTACTTAAGCCGAACCATGGTAGGCGCAGAATCTCGATATCCCATGATTGAGAGAGAATGCCTCGCCTTAGTGTTCGCCATCCAAAAGATGCGGCATTACTTGGTTGGACAAACCATCTACGTCATCTCCAAAGTTAACCCGGTCCGAGTGTTCATGACTCAACCGGCTTCCATGAGCTGGCGATTAGCGAAGTGGGCTTTACTCTTGTCCCAATATGATCTGCACTTCAAACAGCAGAAGTCAGTAAAAGGACAGGCCATCTGTGATCTCTTGGCAGCTAATCCAACTACGGACACCGCCGAAATGTACGACGACCTACCTGATGAAACTCACGAAGTCAACGCAACTTCACACCAACAAGTGTGGCGTTTGTACTTCGACGGTGCTTCACGGGCAGCTAATGCCACGAGTGCTCCTGGAGGTTCTAAGGTCTCCTCCGGAGTTGGGGTTGTCTTAGTTTCCCCAGGAAAACATGTCATGCCTCGAGCCTACTCATTAACTGAGCCGTGCTCGAATAACGTGGCAGAGTATAACGCACTGATTATAGGACTCAACTTCGCCAAAGATCTGGGGGTTGAGTATCTCGAAGCTTTCGGTGATTCTCAACTGATAGTCAAACAAGTCCAAGGGGAATACGAAGTCCGAAGTCAGGATTTAATTCCTTATTACAAGATGGCGGTGGAGCTAGCGGAGTCGTTTGAAGGATTCTTCATCGAGCACGTTCCGCGGTTGCAGAACACCTATGCAGATGCGTTAGCAGCTTTAGCTGTATCCCTGGCACACCCACCCGGAACAGAGCAATTCGTTACGGTAAGAACCCACCAACTCTTAGTGCCACTTTATGATGAAAATGGCAGGGAGGAAGAGGCCCAAGAGGTGCACACAACTCAGGCTGAGTTTGAACCTCGAGATTGGCGTTTCCCCATCATCGACTACGTCTTGCACGGAATCTTGCCAGAAGACGTGAAGGAGAGAGAGTCGATCAGACGAAGAGCTCCGAGATTCTACTATAATGCGGAGAATCGAACGCTATACCGCAGGGGGTATGATGGCATGCTGGCACGTTGCCTATCAACCAAAGAAGCTGAAGAAGTGCTTAAAGAGGCACATGAAGGAGAGTGCGGTGCACACCAACCGGGTCCCAAGCTTTATGATCGCATCAGGAGAATGGGATACTTTTGGCCCTCCATGATGCACGAGGCAATTGTATACGCCCGGAAGTGTCACGTGTGTCAGGTACACGCGAATTACATGCACCAGCCTCCGGAACATCTACATCCTTCGGTTACGTCGTGGCCGTTCGAGACCTGGGGAATGGACATTGTTGGTCCTATAAATCCCCCTTCGGTTAAAGGCGATCGGTTCATCCTGGCGATCACTGATTACTTCTCCAAATGGGCCGAAGCAGTTCCACTCAGAGAAGTCAAGACGAGCAATGTCATTGCATTCATCAAGCACCATATCATCTACCGGCATGGTGATCCAAGACGAATCATACATGACAACGGTCCTCAATTTATCAGCAACGCCTTCATAAGGTTCTGCGAAAAGTTCAAAATTCAGGACATCTCGTCGACAGCCTATAATCTCACAGCAAACGGATTAGCCGAAGCCTTCAACAAGACTATCATAAAGCTCTTGTCAAAGCTTGTGAGAAATAACAAGCGGGATTGGGATGATAAGCTCGGTGCGGCTCTATGGGCCTATCGTACCACGGTGCGTATACCGACCGGCGCAACCCCATACTCATTGGTGTATGGATGTGAAGCCGTTCTCCCTCTGGAAGTTCAAATTCCATCTCTTCGGATCGCTCTTGCAACCCAGATGACGACCGAAGAACAGCATCAGAAGCGCCTCGAAGAACTCGAGATGCTCGATGAAAAGCGCCTGGAAGCTCAACAGCACATCGAGTTTTACCAAGCCAGAATTTCTCGAGCCTTCGACAAAAAGGTTCGACAAAGGAGTTTTAAGGAAGGGGACTTGGTCTTAACCGAGAAACGTCCTATGATCCTTAATTCCAAGAAGACAGGCAAATTTGAACCCAAATGGGAAGGACCGTTCGTAGTGGAAACAGTCTACTCGAACGGTGCCTATCGCCTAGTCACCAAAGATGGTGACCGGCTCATGATGCCAATAAATGGCAAATTTCTGAAAAGATACTATCCTTAGTATCCTCAGAAGAATTGAGGTACCGGGAAGTTCCCGGAAGAATACCACATCGGGGTATTCTTAGGGATAACCCGGTCGCTGATGAACAAGAAATCAGTATTCGAATTCCGAATATTCTTGTTTGTCAGAATTTAACTCTCACAAGCACTCTTTTGCTGAGATGAGATCTAATCATTGATTCTCCCCTCGCAAAACTTTCAGTGGTTTCTGACTACTCATAGTCTCCACCACACAATTCCAGTTTGGTCAAACCTTACGACAGTTAGGGCCAAAGCCAAATTCCCCTCTCGATTCCGTCAATGAACGAGAGGTCCACAAATCGAGCGATCAAACCTTCTTTCGGTTATGATCATTCTCACACTCCCCACTTGGTCAAACCTTACTACAGTTAGGACCACAACCAAATTCCCCTCTCGATTCCGTCAATGAACGAGAGGTCCAATTTCAAATCGAATGACCAAACCTTACGACAGTTAGGGTCGTTTGAACCTTTCGATTCAGTAATCAAACCTTACGACAGTTAGGATTATCCGAATCTTTTTCGATTCTCGGAGTGGAGATCCCACCCCTAGTTTCACCTGTCGGATCCTGGGGGTGGAGATCCCACCTCGAGTTTCCTTTCCTGCTGAAGATAGAATATAAAATTCTTCCTCTTCAGAGTCAAATGACCAAACCTTACGACAGTTAGGGTCGTTTGAACCTTCCGATTCGGTAATCAAACCTTACGACAGTTAGGATTATCCGAACCTTTTCGATTCTCGGAGTGGAGATCCCACTCCTAGTTTCATCCTTCGGATCCTGGGGGTGGAGATCCCACCTCGAGTTTCCTTTCCTGCTGAAGATAGAATATAAAATTCTTCCTCTTCAGAATCAAATGACCAAACCTTACGACAGTTAGGGTCGTTTGAACTTTTCGATTCGATAATCAAACCTTACGACAGTTAGGATTATCCGAATCTTTTCGATTCTCGAAGTGGAAATCCCACTTCTAGTCTCCTTTTCCTCTGTCTTTGCTTTCAGAAAAGACAGGGATGAAGTCAACACTTAACCAGCGTTGCCGGGTAGTCTTTCCCGTGAGAAAGACGAAGTCTATGTATTCAAAATCATAGCACCTTTTCCTCTGTCTTTGCTTTCAGAAAAGACAGGGATGAAGTCAACGCTTGACCGGCGTTGCCGGGTAGTCTTTCCCGTGAGAAAGATGAAGACTATGTATTCAATATCATAGCAGTAAGTCTAAGAGAAGCAATTTTCTTAGCACAACGTTACATGCGGAACGGATTTAGATAATTCGCATGCTAGCCCGAGTCAAACGGCGATCGGTAAAGACAAGTCAAACCCGTTGAAGGCTGGGGGTTTGCCAAAAATCCCAAAGTCAGTGCCTAACACGCATTGCCGGTTAGTCCCTAACCGTAAAAAGGGACAAAAGCCCACATATTCCACATTGTGGCAGGTTGTTATTAATAACACCATAATCCAGGCTTCACACGCACGGGGAATTTTATCCCGAATCCTAAGGAGGGATAAGTCAGTGCCTAACACGCATTGCCGGTTAGTCCTTAACCGTAAAAAGAGACAAAAGCCCACATATTCCACATTGTGGCAGGTTGTTATTAATAACACCATAATCCGGGTTTCACACGCACGGGGAATTTTATCCCGAATCCTAAGGAGGGATAAGTCAGTGCCTAACACGCATTGCCGGTTAGTCCTTAACCGTAAAAAAGAGACAAAAGCCCACATATTCCACATTATGGCAGGTTGTTATTAATAACACCATAATCCGGGCTTCACACGCATGGGGAATTTTATCCCGAATCCTAAGTAGGGATAAGTCATCGCCTAATACGCGGTGCAAAGTGCCCTTTTTCCATAAAAAGAAAATGATGAATGACAGAGTTTACGAATTCAAAGTCATAACATTAAGGGCTGGGGGTGCACCAAAACATCCTGTTAAAAGAAGCAAGTACAGAGTCTCTCATAAAGGATCAAGCCAAAAGCATACAACAGCAAGTCCGTCAACCCGAAGGCAACCGACGGCTAAGAATATGAGACTCTAAACCAGAGAGCCTGTCCATATAGCCCTGCTCGAACTCCGCCTGCAGGCTAGCTCGGACAGAATCTTCAGAACTGTTGAGAACCTCCGCGGCTTCGCGTTGCAGCTTCATCAACCCCTCCTGTGCTGATCCCAGCCTATCGAGTGTCCAGTCGCGAGAACGCTCCAATCCAACCAGGTCCTCAGTGATTATAGCGGCAGACTCCTCGGCACGTGTTAAGGCTTCCTTCAGTCTAGCTATCTCTGCATGAGTGGAATCTAGGGAGCTGACTAACTCGGCTCTACTGGTGTCCTTCCTCGCCAGAGCGGCCATCAGCTGTCCGACAGTATGCTCACGTGATCGGAGCTCGCTGCCCACGGAAGATCTCAGTTCACGCCACTGCGTCAACCTATCCTCCACCTGAGAGGATGCAAAAGAGGAAGCTCCACCAGCCTTCAACTCCCTCAGCTCTGAGATCTCTGACTCCAGGATAGCGAATCCAGCAGTAAAAGAATCGGCCAGCTCCGGGTGTCCTTCCTCCCTCATCATCATCATGTGACGAGAGAAGGAACGCCTGAACTGATCGAAACAGCATCCCCTGTGAAGAAGCTTCTCGATCATGCCATTATAGAAGGTCGTAAAATATCCCAGGTCCATACGAAAAACGTCTCGGTCTGGATCGGTATCGACCAAAAGAGCGTGAACATGCTCATAAAGAGAAGATCGAGGTCCTGAAAGCTGCAATACAAGAAGCTAAAGGACTATCAAAAATAATCGGAAAACCCGAAGGAGGAATTCGAGGCATACCTATACCGGCAGAAGTCCCCTCGGGTTGAGATCCGACAGAAGCCGAAGTCACGACAGGAGTGGTCATGGGGGGTGTATCAACCCTCGTGGGCAAGTCAATCGTACTACTCGGTGGAGGTCGGAAAACGCCCGCAACTGTAGCAGCATCAGGCACATCGCCTGGTCCTACAGTTAAGTTTCCTTATTAGCCAAAATGGAAATTTAGGCAAGTAAAGAAAAGCGGGATTGGATATATACCTGTGAATGAACCACTCCCAAAGAGTGGTCTCATAGGTATTTCCGAAGTCTGTTCGGCCAACATATCGGCCAGTAATCCAGCATCGGGCCTCGAGAAGCCGGGAACAGGAGCATGCTCCCGTACCCCGAAGCCCACATCTGGAAAGACTCCATCCGCAGCTAGTTCTTCTCTGGCAGCATCTGCAAGACAACCAGAGGGTTGGAGAGATGCACAAAAGAGAAAGCAATGCACAGGATATCCTTGAATAGAGATATACCTGAGTATGGGATGGTGCGATCGACGCTGTTCGCCGGCTCCAGATCAATGTTCAGGTCAATGCCTAGGGAGCCATCATGAAAAGCATCGCACATTTCTTGCATAAAGCAATCCATGTGGTCGGATCCAGGAAATGCCGGAGCCGGGGGAAGCTCACCTTCCTCGAAAATCCCTGAAATCCAAAACATGATTATGAATCCCAAAGGTAAATCACCCCAAAGCAACAAAAATGCGTTCAAAAGGGGTATTATCTTCCTCACCACCGGCAATCTCGTTCGAGTCCGCTCCACACGAACGCCGAACCCTAGGTGGCCTGGGAATGGTCTTTTTCCTCTTCAAAGTACCAGCTCTACTGGAACCCACAGGTCGATCATACGCAGGCTTACTACTCATAGTAGCTCGGTCCTCAAGCCCTGAGCCCGTGAAGTGAGAAGCAAGCGGCTCATGATCGCCAGTGGTTCTACCTGAAATGATAACGTTCATAAATACCAGCCAGATTCAAGAAAGGAAGTCAAAGGGTATGACAAACCTGCACCGAGTTCTTCTTGGTCGGTGGCCATATCCACAAACTCCCCCTCAGGAGTCCCGGCCTCATCATCCATAGGGAGAGACCCTGCATCATCTCTGCTGGAGAGAGAGGATTTACCACGTTTCTTCCTCTGCTTCCGAGCCACCTCAGCCTTAAGAGCAGCCATCATAGCGGCCTGCACTGAGCGATCAGACTCTAACTCTGAAAGGCTCCTCACATCAAGGAATTCATAGGCAGAGAGGAGCCACTTGCAGCTGAGGGAAGTGATCATCGGCTTGCGCCTATAAGAGGGAAGAGCAAAGCGAGCCCCGGTGCAACCCGCCATAGTCCACAGCCATGCTCGCACACCGTCGACAAGTCCTCCCTCAACCCTCAAACTACGGCTGGGGTTCCCAACGTATAGCTGGTCATAGCCGAACTGACGCGCAAAACGGCAGGGGAGGTAAGGCTCTATATGGCAGCGGTTCTTCACCCGGAAGACAAGATATCCGACGTGGATGTTTACCAACCAACGGAAACAACCTATGTCGAGAATGGTGCGGTTACTCCTAGGTTTCTCCTCATCAGTCAAAACGTCGCCATAACGGCCCGAAAACTGGGGGAAGCACTTGAAGAACTCCCAGCCCTTGCGGACTTGAAGCTCCTGCTGAACGTCCTCGAATCTCCTCCCGAGCCATCTGCTCTTCTCCAACAGCTGCAGGTATGGGACGGGAACATCAACGGCACTAGGCGCCGACATCAGGCCAGGACGGTGAAGAGCGAGCCACGCCATCAAATATGCGTAGGGGAGCTCAACCTTAGGACAGATAAGCTCGGTAGATAACTCAGTCCCCACCTGAGTAAAACTACTGACCACACTCCTGAGCCCGCAATGGATGCAGGCAACCATTGCCGGGAGCAGAGAAAGCTCTCTCCCATAAGCTAACTGAACCGCGGGAAAAAGCACCTCAAGAGGTAAGGTATCCGAAGACTGATGAGGAACAACGCATTTCTTCAACCATAGAGCCAAATAGCCTGCCAACAGAGCCCGAGGCTCGATGGATTTCTGCGCACGGCGGAGGAACAAGCGAAACTTAGTCCCTGCAGGGAAGGCTCCCTCAGCGTTGGCAATAGTATAGGATTGAGCCTCACTCTTCTCCACCAACTCGTTAATCGCGGTGATAGTCAAGACGTCTAGCTCGCAAACGGGTACGCTGGAATCACCCTCCAAGTTCTGGAACAGATAAGTGGCAAATTGCTTCAAACTGACTTTCCTCTTCGTCTTCGCGGGAGGAGAAATCTGGATCAAGGAAGTGTGATAATGACAGGTGAGGTCCCAGAGAGTGGCATACATATCGGGATCATCCTGCTTCAACCTCCACAACTGCTGGTTCGAGGGGAAATATTCCTGGTAAGGGTAATCTCCCATCGGGAGACCAGAAACCTGATGCATCTCATGGAGAGCCAACTCCAACTCTCCTTCACCAGTCAGGAAGGTGTTGCTATCAGGCATGTACGTCTCCAACAATGCCAAGAAATGGCGGCAGCTAACAGGGAGCCCGTACATGGTAGCCCGTATAGGCACATACAGGCCACTGCTCCTCAGAATCTCCTCCCAACGACCCAAGACATAACCGGTCATACGGGGCCACCACCCCTTGGGTAAAGAAGAAGCCTAACCATAGCATCGATACTCCGGGTGAGGAAGCCTTCTCCCAAGGAGAGCCAAGCGGTTCCTCACTGTAGGAGCAACTGTAAACATCTCATCTGGGGGTGCGGCGCCAAGACCCATGATCCCGGGTCGTAGGCCACGAACAGGATGATATCCGCCAGAACCAGGGGTCTTTCCATGAGAAATGTACCCACACTGAACCCGTACAGCGTCATCAGTGAGCTTCCAAGACATCCGTCTCTCCACACCTTGCCCCTCCAGATGAGTAAAGGAGTAATGGCGAGGGATGGAAGGGATATACAGAAGGGCACTCTCCTCAAGAGTTAACCAATGCTCCTCTGGGAGAGTCAATATGTCGGGGTCCTCCACATGATCCCCGAACAAGAAAGCCGGCTTCTTCAAAGCCTGGGTGGACATAGCATCCGCGGTAAAAGTAGCGTCGGTGAGGAGCTGGCGTAAACAGTGGCGCCCCCCATCTCGTATCAGGCGACTGGACTCGTCTGAACGATCCCCGTCAAACTGCGGGAACGGATCAACCGCTGGCCTAGCAAAAGCCGAAGAGAAGACCTCGCGGCTACAACCGGTGTTCGCATGAGCAGGGAAGCTACCACCAGGAAAATCGACTGCAATGGAGCAAAAGGGTCAGAATATCTATCTCATAAAAGCAAAATGAGATTGTTCACGGGATAATTGGCGAAGACGATTCCGAGTGCCCTACACCGGGAGGACGGTATACGTCATCACGTAATCGCGTGATAACATACACCGACCTATAAGGTGTAAGGCAACACGAGATCGCCCCAATATACCTGAAGACTTGAATTGGCTAAGCAAAACAAGTCTGAAACCTTAACCCCCGCGGGAGGGGTATCGGTTCTTCCGTCATGACCCGCGAGAGGTCAATCCGGGATACAGAAAATCAAAATCCTCACCCCCATAAAAAGAAGTCGCTGGGGATGATGTCGCAGGAGCCTCCTCCTCGCTATGTGGCGGACGAGAGTGACTCCCGGAAGGTCGAGATCGACGGGGAGACATCGCAAATCTGCAGTGAAGAGCAGTACATCAGGTACAATATATATACACGAAATATCGAAAAAAGGGGAAATTAAGCACTTGGACTTGAAGTCCTATAAACAAATAGGACTTTACAGTTAAAGTCTAATTAAACCTACGAATTTCGTGCATGCAAAACGATAGTCGCTGTTTCGCGATAGATTTTGGTGAAATACCCAAAATACCCCCCGTGCTCAAGGCCAAATTCAGGCCAAGGACACGTGTGACTCGGGTCATGGTCATTATACTTGATCATCTAACATCCCGGTACCCTATAACTCTGATCAAATTTTGCAAATAAGTCCTTTTGCAGAATTTGGTCAATTTTACATAAAAGCCCCTCCTCGAACTTTTGGTTTTTGCATCCACGTGCCTTTACCAAAAATTCGATCAAGAGTTTGGGGTCAACACTCTCTGAATTTCAGCCCCAAATTCGTGGTTATTTTGCAAATTAGACCCCAGAAAATTATATGGGCTGTTTTGCAAATAAACCCCTCCAAACAATTCCTTTAATCCTCTTGCACAAAGCACCCCCCTCTCTTGAGGAAACAAACATGAACCCTAATCCCGAATTTCGATTCATGTTTGCACAAAAACCCCCATAAAATTTCAGCCACATTTTGCAAATAAGTCCCTCAAATTTCGGCCATGACTTCTTTTGCACAAGAAACCCCCAAAGTTTCGGGTTTTGTAATAAAACCCCCCAGTCCATATTTCATCCATAAACCATTGCAAGCATAAATGTACGATCTTTGCAAGAAAATAAGGGGATTGTGAAAGAGATCTTACCCAAATCAAAAGAAATTCTTCCGAGCTCGGAAATGGAGGCCAAGACCCTCGTTTGGAAGAGGAGGCAATTTCGGCAAATGGGTATCCACCAAAAACCCGAGCTTGCTTGAGGGTTGATGGATTCTTCAATGGAGGAAAAAAATCTTGGGGAAGAAGATGAAGAAAACCGAAAATGGAGGGGGAGAATTCGGTTTTGAGGGGGAGGCTTTTCTCTTTGAAATTCAAATAAAAAAGAAGGGGGGACCATGTACAAGTGTACAAAAGGACGAATAGGGGGGGACCAATTAGAAGAGCCAAACACCCCTAGGGGTGTCTCGGCAAAACCGAGAC
>BQKN01064825.1:191017-215007 GCA_022839385.1 Asparagus kiusianus
GCGTAGCCCTAGGTCAACGCCGGACAGCGCGTTGCGACAAAAGTCAATACGTGGCGACGAAAGTCAACACGTGATGACAAAAGTCAACCCACGCGGTTCAAAACCCTAAGGTGGACGCCGGTCAACGCGTAGCCCTAGGTCAACGCCGGACAGCGCGTTGCGACAAAAGTCAACACGTGGCGACGAAAGTCAACACGTGATGACAAAAGTCAACCCACGCGGTTCAAAACCCTAAGGTGGACGCCGGTCAACGCATAGCCCTAGGTCAACGCCGGACAGCGCGTTGCGACAAAAGTCAACACGTGGCGACGAAAGTCAACACGTGACGACGAAGGTCAACCCAAGCGGTTCCGAAACCCTAAGGTGGACGCCGGTCAACGCGTAACCTTAGGTCAACGCCGGATAGTGCGTTGCAGCAAAAGTCAACACGTGGCGACGAAAGTCAACATGTGATGACAAAAAGTCAACCCACGCGGTTCAAAACCCTAAGGCGGACGCCGGTCAACGCGTAACCTTAGGTCAACGCCGGACAGCGCGTTGCAGCAAAAGTCAACACGTGGCGACGAAAGTCAACACGTGACAACAAAAGTCAACCCAAGCGGTCCCGAAACCCTAAGGCGAACGCCAGTCAACGCGTAACCTTAGGTCAACGCCGGATAGCGCGTTGCGACAAAAGTCAACACGTGGCGACGAAAGTCAACACGTGACGACAAAAGTCAACCCACGCGGTCCCAAAATCCTAAGGTGGACGCCGGTCAACGCGTAACCTTAGGTTAACGCCGGACAGCGCGTTGCGACAAAAAGTCAACTCACAGTGAGCCAAAACCCCAAGTCAACACGATGTGACAGGGGTAGCAAGTTCGAAAGTCAACTCAATGACACGAGCCAAACTCAACTCACCAGCTGTAGACTAGAGACTCCGACGACGGCCAGGCGATAAACGCAGCGCCGGTACAACTTCGGTTATTCGACAAAGCACCGGATAAACCGAAGATCGAAAGAGCCGAGAGTTGAAGCGAACCACAGGTCCCTTAAACCGACTGAAGGTTGGACCAATCATATCCAAAGTATTCCGGGCTCTTCTATAAGAGAAACGAGTCCGAAACACTTTGGAGGGGGTATCTGTAGGCATCGAAAATTGCCAATAGGTCCCCGCACATAGCTCGGTGTCAACGAGCGACGATCGAACGTCACTACCCGGTTCACAAGAAATTCAAATGACGCCGGTGAGCGATTAAAGCAAACCGACGGATTACGTGAGCCGACAGAACGTCAGAATCACGAGGATACGGGTTGACCGAAAACCCCGCGATCACCGCAATCGGACCAACGCCTGCTGTGCCCCGATCACCCCACGGATAATCCAACCATCGGGGCTTACAGAGCTCTCCCTCACGATTCCAACGCATCCGAAATCACTCAAATCCGAGTTCGGACGAAAAGTCAACAGCGGGACAGCGGCGGAACAACGGCACGACCCCGGGCTGAACCGGGGACACCCAAACAGGTCTCGGCAGGCTCGAGACACCCCACATGGGGTGTCCCGGCCTTGGCCGAGACACCCCATGGGGGGTGTCCCGGTCTTGGCCGAGACACCCCTATGGGGGTGTCCTGGCCTTGGCCGGGACACCCCTAGGGGGGTGTCTCTCCCCTTGGGTGTCCATGAGGCCCCTAGGCCCTCTCACTTGGCTATAAATAGCCCCCTTAGCCCTCCATTTAAAAGGGCTCTTGATTTTGCTCTGATTTAGCCTTGGTTTTGGGAGAAAAATTTCTGGTCTTCGGATTATCCTCGAGATCTGAAATTTCGGAGTTTGGAGCGGCGAAGCCCCGCCGGATCGAGGAGTCTCCACCGTCATTCACCCCTCTTTCCTTAGTGTTGCTCCTTAGCGGTGACACTAAGAAGAGCTATTATCTCGTTTTAGCCGAGATATACGCTTTATGCTTCTAGATCTCACGCGGATCGATGAAGTTCTGCTTCTATATCCCACGCGGATAGACGAAGCTCTGCCGGATTTTCCCGGAAGAATCTTGATGAGTCGGCGGTCCACGGATATCGACGTCCCCGTCACAGGCCAACAACCCACGCAAGCGAGACCGTACCAAACCGGGCTCTCGTGTTTATTTTCGTTTAAGTTGTAACCCCTTTGTTTTCATTTTATACTGTTGTAACGATCGAAGTTGTAACAGATATCAAAGTAATGAAAACAGCAACTTTTACCGGAAACATTGGTCATATGATGACGTATTAGTTAAAGATTGAAAACAGTACCAAATACCATATTTATGAAATACCATATTAGTAATAATGATGTGGTATTTTTATTTATGAAATACATATTTTATTATATCATGATTAATGAGTCATGAGATAAATCATTAAGTGGTATGGTTTGGGAACATGGTTTTAAGCATAAGGTTTTGATTTTTCATTACTCATTGCATTACTTATGAGATGAGTTATTGCACAACTCATGAATTGAATCATTACTTTTGATGACTCATCCCATGACTCATGAGATGAGTCATGGCATATCTTACTCTATAAATATGAGCTTTCTCTCTTATGAAAAGGTTAATGAATGAACGACTGAAAAAATTGGTTTTCCATAAGAGAATAAAAGAGATCTCTACGTCTAACTAAACTCTAGCAATCCTTGAGTAAGAGCAAGTAGTAGGATTTTAAGAATCCCGGGTGGATATCTTGCCTTGTGACTCAAGAAGCCTCTAATTTTTCACGTTCACTTGAAGTTTTGGAGATCCACCATGAGAAGGTTTACTACAACAAGGAGCTTGAGCTAGGAGTTGTTCAATCAAGCATCGAATCACGCTTCGAAAGTATGAATTTCTAACTCTTGCATGCTCTCTTTAATATAAAGATCATGTTAGATTTAATTAAGATGATCCTAGTGTGGATTTCACGCTCTCTACATGCTTTGTATTTTCGTACGTACAGTCTTCTGCTACGTATTTTGCATGTATTTAGCATGGATTTTCTTCATGGTATCAGAGTCATGGTTCCATCTAATTGAATCTTTACATGCTCATCTAACTCATAGGGGTCTTTATATCTTGCTTCTAATTACTAGTTTAGATGAAACTAGTTAATTAAATCAAGTAGTTTTGTAATTAGTTATACAAGTTGTTAATTCAAAAATATGATTTTTGGTTTATAAGTTTTTAAGAGTAAGAACACTTGTATAAATTGCTAAACACTTGATTACAACTAGTGTAGTTGTATGTTAGAAGAATGATAGTCCTATTTGAGATTGGATAATTTTCATGTTGTCTCCTGTGGGTACTGTAATAGTCGACCTGACCTGCACTGTAGAAGGCTACTAGGTTTTTGTAGTAGCCTGCCGGTACTGTATCAGTCAACCCAACCGATACTGTAGCAGCCTAACGGTAATGGAGTAGCTAAGTACTGTAGTAATCAACCCGACCAGTGGTGTAACAGTCTGCTAGGTATTTATAGTAGTCTACCAGTAATATAGCAGTTGTGGACTATAGCAGTCGACCCCGACTGGGTGTTGCACCAGTTGGTCGGGGGTACTGCAGCGACGACAGTGTAGCTAGGTATTGTAGCAGTCGGACACTATAACAATCAACCCTGTGTTATCTAGTTTTTCCAATTTGTTACATTAACTAGATAAATACATATTTCTTAATATTGATTAAGTTATATGCATTATCAACTTGCTTGGATGTTATGATTGTGGATGATAGTGGACACCAATTCTCTTGCTTTGTATTGATGTAATAAAGCTCGACATGTAATTTTTTTATGACTTCTTCGCTTCCCAAGCATGGGCTACGCCTACGGATTTAGGCCCTTGCTCACCGATCATGGGCTATGCTTATGAGTATTGACCCTTGTTCGGGTGTGGGGGTATGGTTGTATAGTTTAGTTATTTTATTTATTGTTTTTGTTTTACATTCAATATAATATTATTACCCATCCTACGAGATGCTTTTTTATTATAAATAGTGCTTGCACGTCCTATGTATATGTGATTGTAATAATACATCCTTTGTAAGGGAGGTAGCACTGCAAGGAGTTACAAATGGCTTGCTAAAAATGTAATTTCTATAGTTACATTTCATTCATTTAGTTGTCCACTACCATTCCATATTACCTTTACATATGTTGATATGTTGGATGTGTCCTAATTGTAGATGTCAATACAATTGGGTGCTATATTCTACAATGTTTATATCTCTATCTAACTAGAGAAATAGTTTTTATAAAAACTCTTTTCAAAAGCTATAAGACATGGCAATAAAAGTTTATTGACTATAGAGTGGTGTGATCGACATTAACATCGCGTTAGTATGAAAGATAAATAAACCTGAAGAAGTTAAAAGATATATATTTAAACCAAACTTTTAACTAGTGTCTAGGAAAGTGATTATGAGATATAGCTCACGGGGTGATGCCCAACTTGAGATTATGGTGATGCCTAATCTTTCGCGCTATAGTGTTAAAGAGCAGTGGTTACTTAATTAAGGTCCGATGAATATTCCTGGTGAATAGCTCGAAAACCTCCTACCAATCTTGCGCTTACCTGGATAGTTTAATTGTTGCAAGTATAAATATAGAGTATCTTTAAACTATATCAAGTTTGATTACCGTAAAAGATTTTTGAAATTGTTCATAGCCCTCCATCATTTCAGTTGAATACTATTAAGCTTATAAATACTATGTTTGTTGGTATATGTTAAGGCAGAACTATTCTATAGCTAAGTAGTATTCATCTATATATAAGATATAAGGATAGCTTAAGTTGGTTATGCGACTTTGTTGGCATACGTCAAGAGTTTGCATAAGTCAAATTTAAACTAGTCAAGAAATGATGGGTCCAAACTTGACTAGCATTTTATGATTTGTTGGCATACATCAAGGTCATAGAAGACTAGGGGTAAAATCATATCAAGAATTACAAAAGTGTAAAAGATTAAAGTTATCTACTAATTATTGAGTGTATTAGTTTGTTGGCTTATGTTAAGGTTGATGTATTCAAATAATTATTGGATCTTGATCCTACTTGAAAACAAGAGGTTGTTTTCTGATCACCTCTTATAAGGTTTTGAGGGACGCGAAAAATAGTGGGAGGCATAACTTAGACAAAAATGAACCAAATCTATTTTATGTATTGAACGTCTTGTAAAATATTTTTTTCTACATCAAAGTCATAATATCTGGCTTAAAACTCATATTACTAAGACTTGTTGAGGAATGTAATAATTTCCCTAACTTATGACAAAGTAGCATATATCCTCACAATGCCGGAATCCATTCTAGGCCTAGAACCCACTGTAGCAGACACTGAAATCTGCATAACGTGAGATAGAGATTGTTCACTTGCTCAATGCCTGACTATAGCCTCTATAGATCTACTCCATCAGAGACAACATGAGAATATGGATGTCAGATCCATATTTCATAATACAGTAGGACTATATGGCGAGCAACCGTGACTTATGTAGTATGCGGCATCTTGAAATTTATTCCAGACGAAAATGACTACGGAATCTTCTGTTGGGGACCACGTCTTAAAAATGATCGCCTATGTCAATGAGCTTGAACTTTTGAACGTAGGCCTAGACACAGATAGATATATAGATATCATTCTACAGTCCTTGACAACAGCCTACTATTGATTCATATCATAGTTCTTGATGATGAATCTGGACCCCACTTTTCCTACTCTGCTTTATTTGTTAAGACGGGAGGAAAGTTCTTTGAAAAAGGGACAAACACCAGATTTGGTTATCGGAAAATCTTCTTCCTCTTCTGGCAAACTAGTTGCCAAGAGAAAGGGAATAAAGAAAACTACTAAACCAAAGAAAGGTGTTAAGAAGGCAGTCAAGAAGGATAAAGGAAAGGCGAAAATGATGATAGCAGGATGTTTTCATTGTCACAAGTTAGGACACTAAAAAGAAACTATCCAGAATTCTTAGCCTCACTCTGGCATTGTAGACATGGTCACATTAATAAAGAAGGACTTGGAGAGCTACATAAACATGGATATTCAGATCCATTTTGACTTTAAATCTTATGATACTTGCAAATCTTGTCTTAAAAGAAAAATGACAAAGACTCCATTTATAGGAAATAGAGCAAGAGTTATAGAACTCTTAGGATTGGTACATAGTGATGTATGTAGTCCTATGTCTACAATGGCCAGAGGTGGTTAGAGTAAGAAAGTTAAAATTCTTCGATCTGATTGAGGAGGTGAATACTTGAGCTCATAATTTTTAGGGTTTTTAAAAGAGAGTGGGATTCTCTCTTAGGTTATTTCACCCTTTACATCATAGTTTAATGACGTGTTAGAGAGGAGGAATCGTACCCTATTAGATATGGTACATTCCATGATGAGTAACGCTGATTACCTTTTTCATTCTGGGTGTATGTGTTGGAAACAACAACACACTTACTAAATAGGGCTCCAACTAAAGCAGTGCCTAAACCTCCATATGAGATGTGGAATGGGATAAAACCTCATCTTAATTATATTAAGATTTAGGGATGTCATGCTTGTGAAGCAAGATTCCAATGCACACTTAGTATTGTGTAAATTTGTAGGATATCCAAGGGATTCCTAAGGATATCAATTCTACCACATCGATAAACAAAATATAATTTTTTATCAGCACGCCACCTTCTTAGGGGTGAGCAATTGGTTAGTTCGGTCGGTTTTTGTCAAAAGTTAACCAACCAAAACCGAACCGCCTGTTATTCAGAACCGAACCAAACTACTCCATGTTGGTTCGATGTGGTTCGGTTTGGTTTGTCGGTTCAGTTATAAGTTTACTGATTAAGCTTTGTAGTACCACGAGCAGGTTATTGAAACTGAAAATTTTTAGCAATGCAATGATCATGCTTGAACCTGGACATGGTCGTACGCAATGCATCAAAAACATGGAAATTCATCAAACACATGGCATATATTTTTCTCAAGTACCTAAAAACGTGACACTAATATGCATAAGTATAACATATATCAAAGATCCAAAACAATGGCAAATCATCAAACACATGGCAGGCATAAAAGGTTACCTAGCGAGGATAGAGAGGCGAGAAGACCAGGGGGTTAGGGTCCCAGTGTAAGGTCAATTGGGAATCATCATCATCATCGACAAAGGCGTCGATGGTGAATTACGATCCATAGCAGCAGCAGCAACACTGATAGGAGTCTTGGCCCGAGAGAGGAACTCCCAACAGGCGTGGAATCTCAACGGTACGGCTAACACACTAGTGAACCACACGAGCGAGGCTAGCCTAGGGTTAGGGTTGGGGTTGGGGAACTGGCGAGGGTTAGGGTTAGGGATCTAGAAAACAAGAGGCTACGGAGGGAGTCGAGGAGATGAGGGTTAGGGTTAGGCTTTGGGATTTGAACATTGGTGGAGGCAACGACGGGGAGCAGATCGCGAGAGAGAGAGCAAGAGGGGATTTAGTGTTGGGAATTAGGGAATGAATGAGAACAAGGATTTTATAGTAGTCGGATAATAGGTATCGGGTATGGGTTATGGTGGGGTGTGAGTTTGGTCTGGTCGGTTTTACTCAGGTTGAATATCTGAACCCAACCTCAACCGATGGCTGATGAAAACCGCACCGAATCGTAGGAAATCGGTCGGTTCGGTCGGTTTGCACCAAACTTTGCTCACCCCTACACCTTCTTGGAGAAGGAATTTCTTGAAAAAGAAATTAGTGGGAGCATGGTAGAATTGGAAGAAATTTCAGAGATACAAATTAATACTGATAATTTAGTAGAACTAGAAAATTTAGTTGAACCAGAAGAACCTCAACCACTCCGAAGATATCCAAAGTGATCTCATGCACCTAAGAGACAATATGATTTTCTCATTGAAGGTTTCATATCAGATCATGTCATAGATGATGACGAACCTTTGAGTTATCTGCAAGCTTCTCAGTAGGGACTCTGTTTTCTATCGTAATGCAATAAAATCCGAAAATGACTCCATATACACCAACAAAGTTTAGATTTTAAACAATGCTCCTAAAGGGGTGATACCCAAAGGCAGTAAGTGGTTGGTTAAGATAAAGTTAGGTGTAGATGGAAAAGTAGAGACTTTTAAAGCTAGACTGGTAGCTAAAGGTTTTCATCAAAGACGTGGTTCGGACTACGATAAAACCTTTTCTCCAGTGGCTATGCTAAATCTATTCAAATCCTACTTGCTATAGCTGCTTAATATGACTACAAGATCTGGCAAATGGACTCAAAACTGCATTTCTAAATGGTGATTTAGAAGAGCCCATATATATGACTCAACCAGAGGGATTTTGTAGTCAGTGGGAGCAATGAAAACGCATGTAGGTTGATTAAAGCTATTTATGAACTGAAGAAAGCATCACGGAGATTGAACATTTGTTTTGATGATGCTATCAAAGAGTTTAGTTTCATCAAAAATCCAGATGAACCATGTATGTATAAAAGGATAATTTGGAGTATTGTATTATTTTTTATTTTTTATGTAGACGATATACTCTTAGTCGGTAATAACATACTATCATTACAAGAGGCTAAAACGTAGCTATCATAAAGATTTGAGTGAAGCATCCTGCATACTGGGTATTCAGATCTATAAAGATAGACCTAAAAGGACGTTAGGATTATGCCAATCTAGATACATTGGCAAAGTGCTAAAATTGTTTAGCATGGAGAATTCCAAGAAAGGTTTTTCCTGGAATCTCACTCTCTAAAAAGATGTCTTCCATGATTGATGAAGAGAGAAAACTAATGGGTCAAGTTCCTTATGCCTCGGCAGTAGGATCGATCATGTATGTCATGTTATGTACTAGACCGGATATCACTTATACACTCAGTTTGGTATGTAGATACCAATCAAATAATGGAGAAGAGCACTGGAAAGTGGTCAAGAATAAACTTTATTATGACTAAATAGTTATTTTTTATATGCGGTAAAAGTGATCTCAAAATGATAGTAAATTTGTATCAGGATATGTTTTTTACCCTCATAAGAGGGTCTGTTAGCTGGAAAAGTTCCAAGCAAGACACAATAAGATAAATACATTACGACAAATGATACAACAAAAGAAGCTATCTGGAAGAGATAGTTCCTTTAAGAGATGGTTGTTCCTACCATTAAAGATCTAGTATCTTTATACTGTAATAGAAATGCTGTTATAGCTCTGACAAAGGAACCCCAGTCTCACCATAAGTCCAAACACATTCTGAGGAAATATCACTTGATCAGGGAGATAGTTAATCTCCAAGAGATCAAGATTGAAAGATTATACACAAAAGATAAACATAGCAGATCTACTCACAAAGGCATTTGCTCACATACATTTTAAAAAACTTGTTGAACTATTGGGTATTAGATACTACAATGATTGGCCATGGTGCAAGTGGGAGTTTGTTAGATATAGGTGCCCTGCAGACAATAATTGTATATTATAACAAGATCTATATGAATATAACATTTTTGTTTAAAATGATAGTATGCTATTTTGGTTAGTATTTATTTGATATTTTAAAATACAGATAAAATCCTTAGAATAACACTAGACAATCAGAATTTTGATGTTGATCGTAATGAAGAAGGGATCTGATTAGACGCTAACGTATATTCTATAATGTTCCTGGTCGATGAAGTGTTGAGATAGGACATCATCACATTAGCAAGATTAGTGTGTACTCTATTTGTCCTTTTGAAAGACGATGATCCATCTCTTAGATCATTGATGTGAGATATCAAGATACAGTATACATATGACTCATTAGTGAATGAGTTCACTGAACAACTTACAGAGAACATCTAGTTAGTAATTATACTTAACTATCAAATAGAAGTTCTTAAGTGATATAGTACAAAATAGTTTCTTTACCTGAGGCATGAGTGTAATATCTTACATGTTAGTGTAGGTGTACTTAGACTTTTACCTAATCACAGTTCTCAATGAGTTGTGCGTAACGGTTCTTGTTGGGTACATCCCGAGACATAAGTAGATATTAAGATGCTAAGATGGGATTCGTCTCTTCCAGTATAGGGGGTTGATGTCATAAGATTGTTTGATATAACTATAACCTGGAAATCCATGGCCGAGGTGAATAAGATAAACTGAGTGTTAGTTTGATCTTTAGGTTATGAGTTTAATATTACCAAACGCTAATCAAACTATTAGGTTTTGATAGTTTACCATACCCTAGGCTCAATAGTTTGGCATTGTTTGACAAAGAGACCGGACTATACGGTATTATCACTGAATGGTCCTGATAAAATTAGGTAAGCATCTTGCAAACTTTTATCACAACTTATACTCTAGTCTTCATGTTTAAGTAGCACCTTTGTTTTACTTGTGGATATGATCCACTGTCGAGGTTTAAGTTGGGCCCTAGAGTCAAACCAATGGCGTACTTGAATCCTATGAAATATAAATTTATAGTGTAATACATATGATTGATACGCATATATAATTTTTTCCGGATACACATAAACGGTTATATGTATCGATAAAATCATAATGCTATGTGTTTAAGCAATGATTTTCAGAATTTTTTCTAAAAAGTTAATTTTTAATCAACTGGTTGACTTTTTGGTCAACAATTAACTTTTAAACAACTAGTTGATTTTTTAATCATATGAAGACTTATTAGTTAAAGATTGGAAAAATACCAAATACCGTATTTATGAAATACCATATTAGTAATAATGATGTGGTATTTTCATTTATGAAAAACATATTTTATTATACCATGATTAACGAGTCATGAGATGAATCATTAAGTGGTATGGTTTGGGAACATGCCTTTAAGCACATGGTTTTGATTTTTCATGAATCATTAAGTGGTATGGTTTGGGAACATGCCTTTAAGCACATGGTTTTGATAAGTCATTGCATGAATCATGAATTGAATCATTACTTTTGATGACTCATGCTATGACCCATGAGATGAGTCATGATATATCTTACTCTATAAATATGAGCTCTCTCTCTTATGGAAAGATTAATGAAGGAACGAATGGAAAAATTGGTTTTCCATAAGAGAATAAAAGAGAGCTCAATATCTTACTAAACTCTAGCAACCTTTGAGTAAGAGAAAGTAGTAGGATTTTAAAAACCTTGGGGTGGATATCTTGCCTTGTGTCTTAAGAATCCTCCAATTTTTCACGGTCACTTAAAGTTTTGGAGATTCACTACGAGAAGGTTTACTACAACAAGGAGCATGAGTTAGGGGTTTTTCGATCTAGCATCGAATCATGCTTCAAAAGTAAGAATTTCTAACTCTTGGATACTCTATTTAATATAGGGATCATGTTAGATTTAATTAGGATGGTCCTGGTGTTGATTTCATATTCTCTACATGTTTTGTATTTTTGTACATACAGTCTTTCGCTGCGTATTTTGCATGTATTTAGCATGGATTTCCTTCACTAGCTTGCCCCTCCGAGTTTCTTTGTCAAAAGCAACTTTGTAGAGGACTAGGTCGCCGCCATTGAATCTCCTTGGTTGGATTTTACTGTTGTAGTAGCAGGCGATTCGCTACTGATTGGTGACCTAGGTCCAGAGCTCTTTCTCTCAGGTTTCTTTTAGGAGGTCGAGGTCAACTCGGAGTCTTGTTAAGTTTGTGTCTTTGTCAAAGTGCTGTAGCCGAATGGTCGACATGCCTACTTTAACATGCGTGACTGCTTCAGCGTCATAAGCTAGCTTGAATGAGTCTCCCCAGTTAAATTCTTTTGCATCATGCGGTATGGCCAGAGGATATTTGGTAGCCCTTCAATATCTTTGAAAGCTGAAGGATCTAGAATAAAGGCTATCCTAATGATGGAAGGAGGCATTCTCTTATTTTTCTCATTATTTGGCAATCAAGAAGCCGGAATAGTCTCTAAAAAGACAACCAGAAGCCAGAGTTGTTCTTTCTAAAAAGACAACCAGGAGCTAATCTTTCCTGGAGGAAGCTTTGAAGGTGATGGGAGATCCTCCATCCTATGGATGGCTAGCTGGTAAATACTCCCAAAATGGTTGCTAAGGCTGTAGAGGAATACGACTATGTCGATTCCTCTCAGCCAAAACCAAAACCTCCTTATCTTGAGTAATACGACTCTGAACTCCACTTAGTTTGACTGATACAACTCCTATGTTGTTCAGGTGAACTGATCAGCCTCATATTCAGGTCCTAACATGTTTTCTTGAAGAAGAAAATGAAGAGGCCCCACAGTGGGCACCAAACTATTAATGGTTTATATGATCACACAGTCAGTTGCATCCAAAATTGGATGAGGTTGTTGAGGATTGATGAGGGGCTGCTTTCTTCCCTAACTTTATGTCCAGCTTTTAAATTGGGTTGTCAAAAGATCTTCACATGTAGAAACACGCAAGAGGGCGGGGAATGGTTCCCTCGTAGTTCTTCTGACGGTCAAGTTAGCTGATGATTTTGAGTGGGGAAAGAAGAATTGATTGAGTTCTTGTTGTGCAGTATGGTTTTGGATCAGAATCTAGAATTCGGTCCTTTGTGGGTCGAAATAGTATCTGTATTTATACCTAAGGTATAAGGGTAGATTGATAACTTCGGCCAAGCACAGGAGGACGGTGGTGAAGTGTAGGCTAGCAACTGAGTCAGCCTCTGCTTTACAGGTGTTGGCTGGCCACCGGAGGAAAGATCACTTCGGCATTAAATGGGAAGTGACTGGCAACGTTGAAGGGCACACATGACTTGGTGAGTCATGAAGGCTATCGAGGCTCGAGGCAGAAGATGTCCTTTGCCTTTGGTGAGAAGTAACACCTTTCAAGATCGGCTTCGTAAAGCGTCTGGCAAATGGTCGAGTGGACTCATGGTGAGTTGTCTTGGACAAATGGGAGGTGACAAGTTCCATCTTCGAGTCGACATGAAGGAATGTCGAGTTGTCAAGTCGGAAGAATGGTTGTTAGGGGTGCATTCGGTTAGGATATGACCCTTACCATAACCATAACTACTTTCTGAAAATGGATATAGATACGGTTGGGATATTCATTGGTAAAAAAAAGCATTACCATATCCACATTAAATAAAAACAAATATGGTACAGATATTAGAGGTTCGGATATAGTTCGAATACAAATACTAATCAGATCTTTGGGAAATAGATATGAATAGGATATGACAAAAAATACATATATTTTAATAACTTGAAAAGTAAGACAAGTTACCTCAAGACTTTGTTGCGATTCTGTATGACAAACCTCAGAACACCATAGCAGGCCCTAAACAAAAATCAAAAAATATTGAATGCCATAACTAAAATGTAATAATCAACAACTACAACTGACCTCACAAACTACAACTTTCCCCCTTTTTCTCAAATTTTTCCTCTGTTATATTAGAAGACTCTTCTACTGTGGGTTCAATGATCGGTTCAACAGGGGGTTCAACCGTGAGTTCTTTATTAGAAACTTGAACTGATGAATTAGACGACATGATTCTAATACTTATTTAATGAAATTTATAAACTTAATCAAACAAAAAATATAATGATGCAAATTATAATTATATATGCAACTAAAAACAAGTAGAACTAATTGGTCAGGGATTTTTATTAATTAAATTTGGATTTTTCAATTTAGTCAACAAATGCTAAAAATTAGGGCTTTATCAACAATTAGAATTCACCTTAGTAATATACCAAATTGAGGAGGTCAGAGGTCGCCATCGCGTCGTTGATGGTTGTCGTCACGTCAATCAAGATAAGGCGGCCTTGGACTTCTTGAAGAGGCGGAGGTGAAGCGGGAGGCAGAGCTCGGTAGCAGAGGCGGAGCTTGGGCGCAGAGCGGGTGCGGAGGCGGAGATCGTGGGCGGAGCGGGCACAGGGGTGGAGCTCGTGGGCGGAGTGGGCGCATAGGCAGAGCTCGGAGGTGGCAGGACACGGGACGCGGAGGCCGAGGTGGAGGCGGCAGGACGTAGGACGCGGTGACAAAGGCAGAGCAGGGAGGTCGGTGCTGGCTTGGAGGTGGAGTGGTGGATGCTAGGTGAGTGAGGGTGAGGTTTGAAAAGATAAAAATTAGGGTTTGAAGTTATGTGTTTGAGTTGAATTTGGGTCAGGTTGTGGATATATATTATAGACCCGACCCAATACAAACCCAATACAACTATTATACATAGCACATTTTAAATATCTGGAGATCCGAACCGTATCCGCAATTTCAACCCGATAACCTTATCCGAAACCGTATTCGGATGAAAAATCTAAACCGTAACTGTATCCGAAACCATATACGACCCGTTTTAATTTTTCTTTACCATATCTGCTTTCTAAACGGATACGGTTGTGGTCGGTCCGTATAAATCCGGACCATTTTGCACCCCTAGTGGTCGTTCCTATTGGTCTCCGACCACCAAGTTGGTTTGTATATAGCATGTAGCACACTTGTTCGTTGCTTGGCAATGAGCTTGCACTTTAGTAAATGGGATCACCATAATAGTTTTCATATAGAATTGGTAAAAATTTCTAGATTTGCTCTCTGTGAATTTAAAAATCTGTTGTGCCCGAGGAAGGTAATTAGCCTAGCTTGTAGCAAACATAGATTACTATAAATAGGGCAAATATTTCTTTAAGGAAAGTTATTTTCACACCTTAGGTTTTGTCTCATTATTATTAGTATTACTACTAACAACAACATTTGTATATATGGACAGAGGCTATCATGCCTCGGGTCCTAAATCTACACGGGAACCACGACTGGGGAGCGTTATGAGAGCTAAGTCCCAGCCGTAGATACTACACCTACTAATAACTTTGATCAACACATAATTCATAGTTTAGTACAACACAAGCAGAATACAAATACAAAAAATAAATACAAGAAAACAAAACGGGAACATTGAAGATGTCTCTACTAACAAATACTAGCACTAAATGGCCCAAAATGTAATCCAACATAATCACTAAAATACTAGATCAAACCTAATCCTTCTAATATGGGGATATACAAAATGTAAGTAGTCCTGAAAGCTACTGAAGATTAACCAAGAAAATAACAAGATCAAGCTGCATATGAGCCACTATTACTCCTCTATTTGCTCCCTATGGCAGATAAAAAAGCACTTTCTTGGGGGAGGACGACAAATGTCTATTTACCAACAATAAAAATATAACTCTATAAAACCATAATAGATAGGTGAATCCGATCTAACTATTTTATCTTTTTATTGTTCTTTTATCTTTCTTTTACTATAATTAGTTAATTGCTCAATTTTATTAAAAAAATCTAAATTTGGTGCCAAAGTTGTAGACGTACATATCCTCCACAAAATATCGGTCAAACCAATACAGTTCCATCCACAAAACACTCGACAGCCTTTGCAGAGAGGGGGGGGGGGGGGGGGGCGGGGGGAGGATACAAAGATAGAAGTTATGTTGCTAAGCCTAAATTAATACAACAATTGTCCTCATGTTGTTTTCTCCATTGATATCATTATTGACATGATCTTCTACTGAGAAAACAAATCAAAGAAACTTCAATTATCCCTCCTCATAAGTTGGAGGGCCAAATTTTTAAAAGTTGCCGTAATTTCAGAAGGAATTGAAAGGAAAAATATCATGCACATAAGGGTGCAATTGCCACCCCCCAATAAAAACCCACCCCAACAACATAAAAAAAAAGCTAGATAGGTATATCCACCTCCACTTTTTCCTGCATGTGCAACTCTAATATGGTTACACTATTTTATGGTAGGAACAAATATAAGAAACAAAATCAAGTCCTTAGAGTGGACAACAAATGATTAGAAGGAAACAAAAGGAAATATAGAAGAATTAGGAAACACAAGTGAGAAGTAGCATCTATAGGTAGGAAGCATATAATATCAAAAAGCGAAACATTTACATCATAATCACTAATCAAATTAGATAAATGAGAAGTTTAGAATTACCTTAATTGATATTTCAAAATTCCCAATGAAATCCCAAGATCTTTTCTTGAAAGTTTCCTCAAGAGAAAATGCATCCAACCGAATCCATCAGTCATCGTAAGGATGCAATACAAAAGAGATATGTTCCTTTTCTAATATTTTAATACTTAAAGTTTCCTTGAACTAATATTTATAGGTTCAAGTACTACTCAAAGTTTTCTTCTTATTGTTGTTTTATAGTACTCAAAAGATTTAATTACATAGCTTCAAGAAGAATTTGAGTATAGATATAGTTAGGACCATCCTGAGGGTCACAGAAGGAGGTATAGTTATATCTACAAGCAAAATAAACTAGATTGTGAGTGCAGATGTTGTCCGATCGACAAATATGACAAATACAGGATAATTCGAAGAGCTTAAAAAGAGCCTAACAATCTCCAAGAGTGTTCAAGATGGAGTGCGGGTGCGCGATGGCATAGTAAAGCATAAGCACAAGGTCCAGGCAATCTGATTCAAAGATAACTGCACAACAGCTATTAGATAGGGCAACATGGAATCCCCACAGAAGAGCATTGGCTTCAGTGACGAGAGCAATCGATGGGGTTCAAAAAGTATTATAGGTTAGGGGCTATTTGGTTGTATGTTTTTACCATGTAAAAGGATGGAAAGTGTAAAAATGTGGGTCTTAATGTCAGCTTTCATCACTTTACATTGTTTGTTTAAATTCTCTTTTACATAAAAAGCTTACACCTTTTGATGAGGTGTTACCGAAAGAAAAATCACCAAAATTAGGAGTGATTTTGTTGGAAAGCTGACACAATATCATAAATGTGTAAAAAAAAATAATGAAAAAGTCAAAACCTTGTAGAAAGTGGTGAGATGGATAACCACTTTCCATTTTGTATCATAAATACTCTAGTTTATATTATACTATCCAAACAATGTAATATTATTATTTTAGGATTCACAAAGATTTCTAACCAAACAATGTAAACACTCGAATGGAAAGTGGTGAGGTGGATAACCACTTTCTTTTTTATGTCATTAATACTCTAGTTTCCTAAAGACATCCAAACAGCCCCTTAGAAGGTGTACATGAGGATGGTTTCCAGCACTAATCCCTATACCACTAGCCTCACCTATTTATAGGTAAAGACAAGCCCTCAACTTCTGTAACTTTCCAATGTAAGACTATCCTATAATGGAACAAGTGTCAAGCCTAAGAAAAAAGTGTCAAAATAAATGACACTTGTGGCAAGCTTAAATTTTTTACATTAAATCCCTTTTAAATTCTTATTTTGTATATTTCTACAAATCGAAATATTTGTATTGTATTTAATACTCTTAAATGATATTAGTGAGACTGATTTGGTTCTCGTATCAAGAGCTAATTATTAATAAATTAATTATTAATTAATTTTAATTAATTATTTTAATTTAATAGTCAAGTTCTATCCAATCAACTATTCATAAAAGCTCTTCCATAATATACGAATAAATATTCAGAAAATATTATCTTACATTCATTCTCCTCTAGTATCAATTTATTTTTTTGGATAATTTAATTAAATAAGTATGATAATTCACCTAGTTGCTCATGCCTAAAATAACATTTCCCATGAATGACAATCCATTTCAAAAATATCAATATGTAATAAAAATTGATTTTGAAAATATTTTTAAAACCACATATTGACAGACTTTTACAACTTCATGAGATATATGCATACTAACTTATGCTCATCATAATGAGCATATTGGATCCTCTTATAGATATCCATTATTTTCCTAGTTGAAATCTTGTAACCAATGTTTTAGATTTCGTTGTATTTGCAAGGCAAGCTTAACAATCACATCAAATTATACTAAATTATTAAATTAGAAACATTATTACCATCAATTCTAAGAGACCATGTGATAATCTGAATTCTCTATTTCTTAGGTGACATATCCTAGAGAATTTAGATATGGTTTTATTCTACACACATCATCATGTGTGCTCATGATGTACACCCGGGGAGTCTCCAATCCGAGTGGTTGAGATCCACCACTACATCTTTTGTGTCAATGTCATGCATTACAACCTATTATAACATAATTATCCCACACTAGTTATAGATCGAGTATAATTTTAAGAAATGTCAAGTTAGATCATATCTTGATGCAAATGACGATTCACAATGCTTGATCTATCAAAATAATTTCTAAGGGATAACATAACATTTACATTTATAATATTTAAAAATAAAGCCCAACAAGAAAGTCTTCATTCATATTCAAAAAATATTACATAAGTTCCATTGGATGTGCAATTGCATCTGTTGACGGTCGGGATCAAACAGTCAATCTTATCCAGAAGAGGATAGGTTTTGATCCGGAACGGGATCGGTTCCTCCTGAGTCCTCGTCCGGGTGAGGTAAAGGACATTGATGAAGAGGCTGCTTCCTTCTCTATCTTAATGCCTGGTTCTTGAATGGGGGTTGAAGTCCACACTACACAAACAAGAATAACCCGTGAGAGAGCGGGGACCGGTTCCCCTGTGGTTCCTCCGACAGTCAAGTTAGTAAAACCTGAGTGGGGAAGGAGAAGGTCAGGAACCGATATGGTTCTTGAGGTGACAATGTGCCGTTATATAGGGTCTGTTATGAGTTTCCCTGTGTGTGAAGAACTGTGTATTCTTTTTCTTTCTTAGAGAGAGAGAGAGAGAGAGCAAGCCAGCCGTCTTTGAGGTTAGGAGTCTACCTGTATATATTTCCATCATAGGGATAAATGCGTCACTTCTAGCCAAGCATAGGGAGACGGTGGTGAAGTAAGTGTTAAGAGCCGAGTCATCCATCTCTTTACAGGTGTCGGCTGGCGACTAGAGGGGAAGTCACTTCAACACGGGAGAGGGTGTCTCCGTATTTTCTGATAAGTGATTGAAAGCGTGGCAGAAGGCATGCTGGCAGGCTGAGTCATCCCTCACTTTATAGGTGTTGGCTGGTGACTAGAGAGGAAGTCACTTTAGTACGGGAGAGGGCGTCTCCATATTTTTTGGGAAGTGATTGAGGGCGTGGCAGAAGGCACGTGGGTAGCTGACAAGTCATGGAAACCATCAGGCTAGAATCAGGATAAGGCTTGTCTGTGGTAGACTAGGATGCTGACATATACTCTAGGGGACTGGTTTGAGGTAGAGGTTATTCCTTACCTTAGTTGGCAACAGGGAATGTCCATCAAGTTGTCTTCGTGAGTTGCTAAGTAAGTGGTCGAATGTCCTTGGTGGGTCATCTTCTATGATATGGTTGGCTGACCCCACCTTTCATGTCGGTCTGAAAGAATATCGACTTGATGCGTTGGTGGGATTGAGGCCTATGTTAGGCTTGGGCCACTAAGTTGGTTGAGGCCAGTTTGCCAGGGCTATGATTGTATCGATTTGTAAATACTCGTATCTTGGGTGAGTAAACACCATAACAGTTGGCCCTTTTCACTTAGAGTCAACTTTTAGTCCGGTCTGAGTGAAATAAGATATGCTCTTATTAGTACAAGCCTGCTTAGGATGAGAAGCTGAGAAGTATTTGTCTATCAATGTGGCTGACATCATCGGGCATCCTTCTTTGCCCATCATGGTTCCACTTTTCATAGCTGACGTTATCAAAGATCTGAACAGTCATGTTAAGAAATGAAGCATCTTGGGCATAATGAAGGGTGTTATGCTTTTCGAGTATTGGGATGTGGGGCATTAAATAAGGGTGGTGTTTCGTGCTTTGAGTTAACCGTTTCAGATTCCAAAGTGGATCTGACCTGGTTATTTCAAAAATCACCACATCCTTTGAAATTCTTCCACACACTTCTTCAAAAACTTATAAATTGCCTCTTGATGTTAACAATATTCTTTTACAAACTTTCGCTCTGACGAATTTCTGATATTCCTCCAAGCTTTTTAAGAAAAATCTTCCATGGCCTCAAGTTTCAACATCTGGCCGTAGTGAGGAGAGGCTTGGCATTCTTCTACTCATCTGCTCAAGGGTCCATATGGTCTATCTTGTAGGGTTGTATGATCAATACAATATCCCCCATATTTTCACACTAGCGGCGCCAAAGATGAGTGAGCCAGTGTATTGCCATGGCAAAAGTTGAGTGTCGTTGTATCTGGTCCACTTAGAGCATGGCTTACGGCTACCCTTACATCCATTTATTAGGGAGGTGCATGCCACTATAGGAGTCTCCCCTTCCTAGTTTTATCCAAACGCAGTGGGGATACTGGTGGCTTTCATCATTATTTACCACCATGTCGGAGTCCAACCAAGCTTAAGCTTGCTTGGACATTTGATCATCTTGGAGTTGGTTGAGAAGGACCCACATTACATCTACCACTATCGTGGTGGCTTATCCCAAACTCTTTAGGGTTGGACGAGGACTGGAGGAGACGATACGTGTAGGTTTATAGTGGCAACCGTGTCTTCACCTGATCAGACTAGCCGAAGGCAAATGAGGACGCTTTGAGGCCAGTCACCCTTAGCGATTTAGAGATGATGGACCTAGAATAGGTTAATTTTTATGTCGGGCCATAGGAGAGCGATGCTCTAGTTTGATGATGTGTCTTTCTAAGCGGCGGGCATATCCATGATCTTGTCTTCCACTAGCTTCCAAGTAATGACAAGTCCTGTCCCTCTGTTGGCAGAAAATCACAAGTGAAACGCAGGGATCGAGGGGTCGAGTTCCACTATCAGGCCTCATAAGAAGCTGAGGGAGGCCCTTAGCGTAAAGGAGGTGCTGTCTTGATACCTCAAGCAGTCGAAATTGCCTCTGAATTAAGGGGAAGGACAAGAGTTGAGAGGCGGCGCCCAATCGGACTGGTTATGGGGCCTCAGTCAGCCAGAACAGGTCTGTTGGTTACTCAGCTTAACCGTTTGGAAAATGTGGGGCTGGCAGATGAGTCTTCTCCTGACGATTAATCAACAGTCTTCGCGGTCGAAGAGGATGCTATCGGCCCCAGTTCTATGCCTAAGTCATCTCGCTGCCCTGGCAAGGAGCCGTTTGGGGTGGATGATGACGTCAAAGGGAGGGCTGGAACTCCATCAGCCCAGATACAGAATAGTGCTTACAAGAGGATTTTGGTGGATATGCCAAGTGTTGGCATACATCAGGCCCTCTAAGCTTGTTTGGCTTGGGGGATTTTGTTGGAGCAAGTTATGTTCAGTCGACTTGAGCATTCCCTGGAATGCCAAGCAAAGCTGGCAAAGGTGAATTTAGCCAAGGAGGAGGCAGAAAAGAGGGTCACTGCATTGGAGGCTGAGTTGGCTCATAAGAAAGGTGCTTGGCATCGAAGTTTGGATGAGAAGGAAGAGCTCTGAAGGGCTTTTGAATTCAGTTCTCTAAGTAGGTAGGAACCATCGAGGATTTTCAAAGGGAGATGGTTCATCTATAGGTGGGGGTCAAGTCTGAGAAGCGTTGCTAGGTGACAGCTAAGGCAGAGGCACTATCAAGTCACATGTCTCTTGAGAAGTCAAGGAGGGACTTCGAGGAGCTGCAGTAAAAAATTTAGGCATCCATGACCCTTGCCAAGGAACTGGAGGACAAACTCATTCATCTAGATTCTGAGTAGCATAAAAAGAAGGTGGTTGATGACTAACATCATGACCTCTTGGGAAGGGTTGAAGTGGCTTTGGCATGTAAGGCCGGAGTCAACTACTTCGATTCTTTAGTGCCTCCTAGCTTTCATCCTTCTCCATACCGCTTTTATCCTTCCTACGCGTCTCCTGCTTTCTCAATCTGTTGAAAGATGTCAAGAAGAGTGGAGGTGTGCTGGATTTATCAGCGAGTGATGATAAGGTTGTGCTTGTTGCTAGGGCCCCTAGGGAATCTTCTGCAGCTGCTACCGCCAGGAGACCACCAAGTCCAGCCCTAGGATCTGGTCAAGAGCTCTGAAGACCTGCATGTCTCTTTTTTTTTGTAGAGAAATTTGTAATGAAGTTTCCTCCTATTGAATGAAAGTTAACTTTTGTTTCCATTCTTGAGTTTGCCTTCATTGTTTATATTTTCTTAACTTTGTAACTTTGTTCTTATTAAGAACTCTAATGTTGGCTACAATAAGTTAGTTATAATGTGTCGACCCGTACTGGGGACTTATGACAACTAGTTCACCAGATGCCTTATTTTGGCTGAGCGTTTAATTGATAAGAACTTGACAGATGACTGCTTAAGTTTTTAGGTCAATTAAGTATTAGCCAAACACTTAATATTCGTACCTTAGGATTATGCAAGATGACATGAATACCTTCTTGGTAGGATGACAACCCTAAGGTTGGGTGCCTAGGCCTTACGTAGGTGCCTAGGTCTTCAAAATCCTCGTAGGGTCGAGTGATGTCTGTGGGAGTCGACCATAGGGTTGGTGCCTTTTGTTTATTCCCTAAAAGGTACAAAAGGCTTGTTGACATGCCAACCCTAAGGTTAGGTTACTCAGGACTTATTTGGATGTGTGGGTTTTAAATCACCATAATGGTCGAGTAGCACTAGAGTATTCGACCATATGTTGTTCCTTGGGTTTATCATGTAAAGGTACCAAGGGCTTAAAATTCGATTGAGGAGTAGAATGTCTAGAATTCTCTACAGTTGACTAGGTCTTCAGTAGCCTTGAGGCTGAATGATAACCCTGAGGTTGGGTTACTAGGTCTTACATAGGTGCCTAGGTCTTCAGGATCCCCGTATGGTTGAGTGGCGACTGCGGGAGTCGACCATAGGGTTGGTGCCTTGGTTTTATCCTAGAAAGATACCAAGGGCTTGCTAACATGCTAACCCTGAGGTTGGGTCACCCAAGACTTATTTGGACATCTGGGTTTCAAATAGACATGATGGCTGAGTAGCATTGGAGTATTCGACCATATGTTGTGCCTTGGGTTTATCCTGAAGTAGTACCAAGGGCTTAAAATTTGACCGAGGAGTCGAATGACTAGAACTCTCGGGAGTTGACTAGGTCTTCGGTAGCCATGAGGCTAAATGAGCACCCTAAGGTTGGGTGTGTAGGTCTTACGTAGGTGCATAGGTCTTCAGAATTCCCGTATGGTCGAGTGACGACTATGGGTATCAACCATAGGGTTGGTGCCATGGATTTATTCTTAGAAAGGTACCATGAGCTTGTAATTTGACTAAGGAGTCGAATGCCTAGAACTCTCGATAGTTGAATAGGTCTTTAGTCCTAGTGAAGGCTTGATCCCTGTGAGATATGAGTTAATTCATATTTCATTAGTATTGAAATTTACATAGTTATGGAAAGTATCCGTTGTAGACATTCGATACTTAAGGGTGTTAAACCACTTGTGATCTTGCCTCGTCTTTATTTCTAAGGTAATTTTGTAGTGGATGAGGTTGCCAGTATAGAACCTATTTAGTTGCATTTTGCTTTTACCATAGCAGACGACTCGTTGACAAATGAAGATGAGTCGTAACTCTATTTTCCATCTCATTAGCCAAGGTTCATTTGAGTTCAAATCTTTAGTGAGGCCTTGAAGGTGGATGGTTGGCATGCCGGCTTTTAGCAAAAGGAACTTCCCAGACACCATGAATTATATTAAATTGTGTTTTCCTGGTCAAGTTTGTAAGGGTTGGGGGCACCACCTGAAGCTACAAGGTACCTTTTGTGATGGAAATTCTCTTAGGGAGAGAGTCAACTAGCCAGTATTGTACTCATTGGAAATGATAAACCATAGTGGTTTTCTTGAAGGAGCTTCGGGAGTATTGGGGGTTAGACCATGTTGTGAATGGATTAGTGTAAAACCTCAAAATTTTGAATATTATGTGAAAAATAAAAATAAATATGCTATATGGTGAAAAATAACATATTTTTATGTTTGAGTATGATAGGAATTGATTTGAGATTAATTCAATATATATTTGTGAATATATGAGTGTGAATGCACAAAGCATGCATGAAGTGAAATCTGAAAAAATGACCAGTTAAGAGTTTATATATTTTACACATCGATGCAGTTTGAATCTAGAAAAACTTAAAAAATTAAAGTTGTAGGTCTCTTCAACAGCTTTTAACAAATCTTATATCAGCATATTCCAAAGTTAGATGAGAAATTTACAGCCAAAATACCAAAGGTTAATTTCCTAGTCAGAATAGGTTTCCTGGTTCGGGTC
>BQKN01064825.1:240007-275325 GCA_022839385.1 Asparagus kiusianus
ATCGATTTGTGGACCTCTCGTTCTTTGGACGAATCGAGAGGGGAATTTGGCTTTGGTCCTAACTGTAGTAAGGTTTGACCAAGTGGGAAATTGTGTGGTGGAGACTATGAGTAGTCAAACATCACTGAAAGTTTTGTGAGGGGAGATCAATCCATCGAATGATTAGATCTCATCTCAGCAAAAGAGTGATTGTGAGAGTTAAATTCTGACAAATAAGAATATTCTGAATTCGAACATTGATTTCTTGCTCATCAGCGACCGGATTATCCCTAAGAATACCCCGATGTGGTATTCTTTCGGGAACTTCCCGGTACCTCAATTCTTCTGAGGATACTAAGGATAGTATCTCTTCAGAAATTTGCCATTTATCGGCATCATGAGCCGGTCACCATCTTTAGTGACTAAACGATAGGCGCCGTTCGAGTAGACTGTTTCCACTACGAACGGTCCTTCCCATTTGGGTTCGAACTTGCCTTTCTTCTTGGAGTTAAGGATCATAGGACGCTTCTCGGTTAAGACCAAGTCCACTTCCTTAAAACTCCTTTGTCGAACCTTTTTGTCGAAGGCTCTAGAAATCTTGGCTTGGTAAAACTCAATGTGCTGTTGAGCTTCCAGGCGCTTTTCATCGAGCATCTCGAGTTCTTCGAGGCGCTTCTGATGCTGTTCTTCGGTCGTCATCTGGGTGGCGAGAGCGATCCGAAGAGATGGAATTTGAACTTCCAGAGGGAGAACGGCTTCACATCCGTATACCAATGAATACGGGGTGGCGCCGGTCGGTGTACGCACCGTGGTACGATAGGCCCATAGGGCCGCACCGAGCTTATCATCCCAATCTCGCTTGTTATTTTTCACAAGCTTTGACAAGAGCTTTATGATAGTCTTGTTGAAGGCTTCAGCTAATCCGTTTGTTGTGGGATTATAAGCTGTTGACGAGATGTCCTGAATTTTGAACTTTTCGCAGAACCTTATGAAGGCGTTGCTGATAAATTGAGGACCGTTGTCGTGTATGATTCGTCTTGGAACACCATGCCTGTAGATAATATGGTGTTTGAGGAATGCAATGACGTTGCTCGTCTTGACTTCTCTGAGTGGAACTGCTTCAGCCCATTTGGAGAAGTAGTCAGTGATCGCCAGGATGAACCGATCGCCTTTGACTGATGGAGGAGTTATAGGACCAACAATGTCCATTCCCCAAGTCTCGAACGGCCATGACGTCACCGAAGGATGTAGATGTTCCGGAGGTTGGTGCATATAATTCGCATGTACTTGACACGCGTGACACTTCCGGGCGTATACAATTGCCTCATGCATCATGGAGGGCCAAAAGTATCCCATTCTCCTGATGCGATCATAAAGCTTGGGACCAGGTTGGTGCGCGCCGCACTCTCCTTCATGTGCCTCTTTAAGCACTTCTTCAGCTTCTTTGGTTGATAGGCAACGTGCCAGCATGCCATCATACCCCCTGCGGTATAGCGTTCGATTCTCCGTATTATAGTAGAATCTTAGAGCTCTTCGTCTGATCGACTCTCTCTCCTTTACGTCTTCTGGCAAGATTCCATGCAAGACGTAGTCGATGATGGGGAAGCGCCAATCTCGGGGTTCAAACTCAGCCTGAGTTGTGTGCACCTCCTGGGCCTCTTCCTCCTTGCCATTTTCATCGTGAAGCGGCACTAAGAGTTGGTGAGTTCCTACCGTGACAAATTGCTCTGTCCCGGGTGGCTGCGCCAGGGATACAGCTAAAGCCGCTAACGCATTTGCGTAGGTGTTCTGCAACCGCGGAACGTGCTCGATGAAGAATCCTTCAAACGACTCCGCTAGCTCCACTGCCATCTTGTGATAAGGAATTAAATCCTGACTTCGGACTTCGTATTCCCCTTGAACTTGTTTGACGATTAGTTGAGAATCACCGAAGGCTTCGAGATACTCAACCCCCAGCTCCTTGGCGAAGTTGAGTCCTATAATCAGTGCGTTATACTCTGCCACGTTATTCGAGCACGGCTCAGTTAATGAGTAGGCTCGAGGCATGACATGTTTTCCCGGGGAGACTAAGACCACCCCAACTCCGGAGGAGACCTTAGAACATCCAGGAGTACCTGCGGCATTAGCTGCTCGTGAAGCGCCGTCGAAGTACAAACGCCACACTTGTTGGTGTGAAGTTGTGTTGACTTCATAGGTTTCATCAGGTAGGTCGTCGTATATCTCGGCGGCGTCCGTCGTTGGATTAGATGCCAGGAGATCGCAGATGGCCTGTCCTTTTACTGACTTCTGCTGTTTGAAGTGCAGATCGTATTGGGACAAGAGTAGAGCCCACTTCGCTAATCGCCAGCTCATGGAAGCCGGTTGAGTCATGAATATTCGGACCGGGTTAACTTTGGAGATGACATAGATGGTTTGTCCAACCAAATAATGCCGCATCTTCTGGATGGCGAACACTAAGGCGAGGCATTCTCTCTCAATCATGGGATATCGAGATTCTGCGCCTACCATGGTTCGGCTTAAGTAGTATACCGCTTGCTCGTGACCGTTATCGTCATCTTGTGCAAGCAATGCACTTAATGAGTGGCTCGTCGCCTTGACATAAATCAAGAATGGTTTGCCCGATTTCGGTGCAACGAGTACGGGAGGTTTCGAGAGATACTCTTTAATACTCTCGAATGCCTTTTGACAAGCATCGTCCCATACGAATGACACGCCCTTCTTTGTGAGCCTGGAGAACGGTTGGCACTTCCCCGAAAGGTTCGAGATAAACCGGCGGATATAAGCCAATCGCCCTTGTAGTCCTCTGAGCTCTTTGAGGTTTCTCGGAGGTTGCAATTCATTGATCGCCTTCACTTTGTCCGGATCAATGTGAATACCTTTGGTGGTGACGACGAACCCCAGGAATTTTCCACTAGCCATTCCGAGGAAAGACTTGGTAGGGTTCATCTTCAACTGATGGGCCCGCATCAAGTCGAACATGGTCTTTAAGTCTTTGATGTGATCATTTTTATCACGACTTTTCACGACCAGATCGTCCACGTAGCACTCGACTGTCTTTCGGAGATGTTCCTGAAAGATCTTCGACATGGCTCGCTGATATGTAGCACCTGCATTCTTCAAGCCGAAGGGCATGACTGTGTAGCAGAAGACACCGAGAGGCGTTCTGAATGCGGTGTGCTTCTCATCATCTGGATGCATCTTTATCTGGTTGTAACCAGAGAAACCATCCATAAAGGACATCCTCTCAAACCCGCACGTGTTGTCGATGATAACATCCGTGATGGGGAGAGGAAAGTCATCTTTTGGGCAAGCAGCATTGAGGTCCCTGAAGTCAATGCATATCCGGATCTTTCCGTTCTTCTTTAGGACCGGAACAATATTGGCAAGCCATTCGGGATGTTGCTCCTCTCGGATAAATCCCGAATCAACGAGCTTTTTGACTTCAGCTTCGATCGCTTCCATCATTTGCGGACGAAACCGTCGTTGTTGTTGTTTGACTGGTCTGACCTCCGGCTTGATGTTGAGACGATGCACTGCTACGTTCGGGTCGAGACCTGGCATGTCTTCATAATTCCAGGCGAACACGTCGATGTACTCCCGGATAAGAGAAATCAACTCCTCCTTCTCTTCAGGTAGGAGGCTGTCGCTGATGAATATTGGCTTTGGATTCTCCTCGGTTCCCATATTCACCTGAACGACTTGGTCTTCGGTAGGAGGCTCTCTTTGCTCGAACCGATCCCCATACTGCATGCTTAAGTGATGAACCCACGGGTCTTCCCATGTCGGCATCTCATCATCTTCCTCCATTGTCGCTGGATCGACCGTAGTCATGTTCGACATTAGCTTCTTGAACACTTCACCAAGACTAGCGTCGGAATCCCAACCCGAAGAGTCGGAAGAATATCCCTTCCTAGTCTTGTTAGCAATCTGGTCGATGATTTGCCAGCCACACTCATCATCTGATGAGACGTAGCCTAGCCCTCTTTTGTGGCGATAGTAATTATCGGGTTTTCCCTTCAGTACATAGGCCATCCGGGGTAGAACCCGTGGACCTCGACCAAAGAAAAGACCCTCTCCGATCTTGAAGTCATAGCCATGCATTTCCATCATGTTGCGCGCTTTCGCATCGTATTTGGATAGATGACGGGCTGGTTTATCGTCGTCGTCTTCCTCTTCCAAGAAATGGTCGGGTATCGGAGATGCTCTTCCTTTGCCGTAGACGACCTCCTTTCCACCCCCAATCCCTGCGGGGATGATGAGCGTTGTTCCGCAAGGGTCGTGTACCTGCTTCTTCGTCAAACAAAATGATTGAAGAGGCATATACAAATCAGGGTTAGCATAGAGTTCGTTAGTGATATCATCGAGACCCGTCGAGTACTCTAAATCATCGTTTATTGATAGTTCTTCGGCAAGTTGCCAATTACAACTATCTTCCGATGATTCATCATCGTCAAGATTGATTACAATGGGTACAATGTCGTTTAAAACAAAACCGCCATCATAATCAAGCCCTGGTTCGGTATCAGCTTCATCTCCGCTGTCCGTTCCTTGGGCCGATGGTTCAGTATCGGATTCAGCGCCGTATAAAAGGGAATCGGTGAAATAATTCTCCAATCCCTTGAACGGTTGCTTATCCGCGACCACCGTCTTGACTTCATTATCTGTGCCTACATATTTGAAGCACTGATGCAGAGTTGACAGGACTATAAGGTTACCGTGGATCCAAGGCCGACCCAACAGCAAATTATAGGAAGTTTCCGCGTCAATCACATAGCATGTGACCTCCGACTTCAAATCCCCGATCTGGCACTTAATTCGGATCTTCCCCAAGGGCCTAGACCCGCTGGTGTTGAATCCGTAGATTGTCGTGCCAGTGGACGCTAATTTGCTAGTCGGGATTCCAAGATGATGCATCAATCGGAATGGCATGATGCTAACAGCGGAACCCGGATCGACTTGGATCCGGTTGACAACGCTGGAGCCAATGTGCCCGGTGAAGTACAACGGCCTATCATGATTGGAGTTCCTTGTCTGCATGTCTTCTTTGGTGAAAGAGATGCAGGGGAAGTGATGTGCCGCCAGATTGCAATGCTGAGCTGACGACTCCGGTTCTTCGGAAGATGGTTTGATCCGAGTCAAGAAGGCTTCGGAATCACTCAAGGCTTCTTGTAGTGCCTTCCGTGTATCCTTCGACAACCGCAGCAACTCGTATAGAGTTATCCTGGCCGGGATGTTGGCCAATTGCACCATAATGTCGAAATGGGGCTGAGAGCTTGCATTCCCCGGTTTGTCTCGTCCAATTGGATTATTGAATCGAGACGGCCTCGGGTTCTGAGCTTCTTGACGTACGGGCTCTTTTCCCTTATCCTTCTGCGGGATTTTCTCCGTGGCTGCTAGCGTTGGGGGAATTGCTGCAATCCCTAGTTCTGCCAGAGTCTTGGAAGGTGGGGTTTTGGTACCCAACTGCTCAGTAGCATCCGGATACTTGAAGTGATATTCGTTCCCGCTTCGAGTTGCAAAGGCTTCCTGCTCATCCTCAGAAAGTGGGAAGGTTGGAATTTTGTCATCATCCACCCCCGGTATAGCAGAGGCCCCATAACAGGATTTGCCCTTCCTCTTCGATTTCTTCTTGTTCTTTGTGGAAGAGGTCCCGGCCCACTGTTCATCTGCGATCAAGTCCGGATGAACCCACAAGATTTCGCCATTTGGGGCTGTGTGTGGCACAAGCCCTTTCTGGCGCTGCTGGTGTGGATCATCGTTCACTGTCTTCACCGCCGCTTTGATCACCGACTCGTGTTGGAACCAACTCGAGGGAACAGATCCAAAGCTAATGGATACGGTGTTCGCACCCACCTTCTTCTCTTTGGGCTGTTTCATAGTGATGACCCCAACATCGATCAGGGCCTGAATCTTGTCCTTGAGAGCGTAGCACACCTTGGTAGGATGGTGCACTGCTCGGTGGAATGCGCAGTATTTCGGATCGTTGACCCTCTTGGCATCTTCCTGATCCTGAATTGGCGGCAGCTTGATCTTGTTGTTCTCCACGAGGTATTTGAAAATGCCCGGGATTTCATCCTCTTTGAATGAGTAGACCTTTGGGAACCTCGGCTCCCCAACCTTTTGCTTCTGGGGCTGTTGTTGCCACCTGGGTTGTTGAGGCGCCCTCTGTTGTTGCTGTTGCGGCTGCTGCGGCTGCTGCGGCTGTTACGGCTGTTGCGGTTGTGCTTGTACTTCAAAGACTTGATTTGCGACCACCGCATTTGCGTGCACCTTCCCTTTACCCTTGGGGGTAAAATTTGGTTGCGGGGCATTATTGGGTATTTGCCCCCTCTCTGCCTTCTTCCTCTTGAGGAATCGTTCAGCTCGCTCTCCACGCATCTTCAAATCCTTCCAGGTTTTGGACGGTGCCATTCCCATGGCTTCGAGGATGTCGAGCATGAGGTTGTTGTGGCAAGTCTCAAGGATGAAATCCTCGCTAACCGGATCCCTGCAATTCATAGCTTTGTTCCGGAATCTTTTCACGAAGTTTTCAACCGTCTCGCCGTTCTTTTGCTTTTCATCGAACAGCGTGCCAATTGAAACCTCGGTGTCATCATCAAAGAAATTTGTTAGGAACATATCCTCCATGTCGTCCCAGCCGTTGATGCTTCCGGGCTTGAGACGGCGATACCAATCGAAGGCAGCTCCGCGAAGAGTGCCGACGAATGACCGCACCATGAGGGGCTCATTTCCGAAAATAATTCCTAAATGAGACTTGAAATAGATTAAGTGTTGGGTAGGGGAACCCTTCCCATCAAACGGCGTAAAGTTAATCAGATTAAACTTTGCCGGATATGGGATCGATTCCCACTCCCTTGGATAGGGGCAAGGTATACCGGATCTTTTTACCTCTTGAGCGTTCATCAATGCATTGATTTTGCTCTCCAGGTCCTTCATCTTCTTGTCGTCGCTCGTCTCGGCCTTTGAGTGGCTTCTGGGAGAGGTGACGTGGTCCTCTTTTGCATTATCTTCTGCGGGACCACCCCCAGTGCTGGTGTTGACAGGAGAGACGTTAACATTATCCCCTTCCCGTTCATGCTCCTCCGGATTGCGTTGACTCGGTTCTCCTTGGTGAACCGTCATTGCCGCGATCTGTTGGTCGTGCATCTCCCTCATCTGCTGCATGGCCATCTCCATTTCAAATTTGAAGCTCTACTTTTGCTTGGCCAGGGCTTCTTCAAGTATCTTCGACACTTGTTCAGCGCTGATCATGAGCGATTCATAAGGTCGGCCTGCACTTGAAGCTGTGTCATCGGATGCGACGGCGGAGCAGGTATCAGAATCAGCATCGGATTCTTCTTCTTCTAGGGAAAGTCCCTTATGTACTCTTGGATAATTATTTCGTTTGATGGTTCCCGATCGCAACCACGTCATGCATCGGGAAGCCTCGGCAAGCTGATCCAAGTTGAGACGTGGTGTTGATCCCCCTCTGCCGGTCATGTTGACTGACACTTTCGAGTATTCATCGTCTCGGCGGAGCGATTTCTTCTTGTGGAAACGCTTCGGCTTGGAGAGTCTCTCGAACACCGAGATTCTTGTTGGGGTTTGAGCACAGCAACACTCGGACAGCACTGCCTTGATAATGTTGGCACACGGGCAGTGGGACTCCATATCCTGCATGTACCTCTTTCGAGATTTTTCCACACCCCCAGCCCTGTAGTACAGCTCATCAGCTTGATAGCTGGAGCAACCTACGGAGTGCTGGTGGATGTCCCTCGGTATAACATGCTCATCCTCAGACGAGTGTGTTTCCCTTTGGGAATGCAAAAATTGGTTAGATTTTTCAAGAGTGGCCCGTTCAATTTTACGCTTTTGAGAGCGTAGAAACCGAACGGGCTCTTTCAGCTCGACTCGCAATTCAGTGCGGTCGGTAATAGGGGCTTTCCCTTTGTCAATATTCTTGGGGTGATTGATTCGACCCCCGGTCTGGTTTTTAACTTGGGGACCTTTCAATGGTCCCAGCCGTTCTTTGACGGGTATTCTTCCTCGGTTCTCCGGTAAGGGACCGAGGCGACTCGTCAAAGGAACCTGGGATTTTGAATGATCCCCTTTTTTACCTGGCCCTGTTGAGGGTGCTGGTACAGGAGGAACAAACTCTGGTTTGGTTGAACTCTGGGCGACAATCTTGCCCTTCTTTGCTGGAAGTGTTGGCGTCGATTTAGGAACCCACACCGATTTGCTTGTAGACGGTGTTTTGACCACCGTTTCTCGCTGCATCTCTTCTGCCTTCTTCAGGAGGAGCCGGGCATGTGCGAGTAGAGCGTGGCGCTTCTTGATTCGCTCCTCGAGCGTGGAGCGGTTCCTCTTGACGCGGATCCACTCGCTTGCTTCTGCTTTGGAGGGGAGGTTGATTGCTTGTCGTTGCTCTTGTCGCTGCCTCGACTTCAGACCCTCTGCATAGCGCACTCCATCTTTCGACTCTTTAGCCCTGGCGAGCTGTTGAGCGAGGCGTTGGCGGCGTCTTTGGATCGCCCTTTTTGATGGAGTTGGAGCAGCATCACCCATTGCCTTTGGTGCTGTTGGATCTACGTTCTTGACCACACTGATCGACGCAAGGCCGTTGTGTGGTACAAGTGTAGCAGCAGCGACGGCGGGGTCTTGAATTGAAGAGTTGGAGATCCCGCAAGCCCTTTTTGGAGATGGGTTCTTCCTGCGCCGGTGCGGAGAGGCAGATCTGGAGGAGGAGGAGGAGAGGTACTCTTCATACTTCTGCTGGTCGAACTCGTACTCGACCTCTTCATTCACCCGGATCTTGAAGGCCGGTTGCGACACTCCGATCTCGGCAGCGAGGTCGGCGGCTCCCACTGTGGTCGCCAGCTTGTTTCCGGTAAAAGTTGCTGTTTTCATTGATGTTCTCTTTTTTTGAGATCTGTTACAACTTTGAGCGTTACAACAGTATAAAATGAAAACAAAGGGGTTACAACTTAAACGAAAATAAACACGAGATCCCGGTTTGGTACGGTCTCGCTTGCGTGGGTTGTTGGCCTGTGACGGGGACGTCGATATCCGTGGACCGCCGAATCTTCAAGATCCTTCCGGGAAAATCCGGCAGAGCTTCGTCTATCCGCGTGGGATATAGAAGCAGAACTTCGTCGATCCGCGTGAGATCTTAGAAGTTTAAAGCGTATATCTCGGTTAAACGAAATAATAGCTCTTCTTAGTGTCGCCTGCGAAGGGCAACACCAAGGACAGAAGGGGGTGAATGAAGGAAAAGATGAAGACCTCTCGCTCTTCGATCCGGCAGGGCTTCGCCGCTCTCCTGCAGACTCTGACTCCTCACTCCGGCAGGGCTTCGCCGCTCTCTTGCAGAACGATCCTTGGCTAAGATAATTCAGCCTTGAATCGAGTGCAAAATCAGGAGCCCCTCACAAAGGAGGCCTTAGGGGTCTATTTATAGGCTCATGAGGGGGGGAGAGGACACCTAGGAGACACCCCCTAGGGGGTGTCTCGGCCTGGCCGAGACACCCCTGGGGTGTCTTGGCTTTCCCAAGACACCCCTCGGGTGTTTCGAGCCTGCCGAGGTGTCCGCAGGTGTCCCGGTTCAGTCCGTTGTCCTGCCGTTGTCCCGCCGTTGACTCGTCGTTGACTCGCCGTTGACTTTTCGTCCGAACTCGGATTTGAGTGATTTCGGATGCGTTGGAATTGTGACGGCGAGCTCTGTAGGCCCCGAGGGTTGGATTATCAGTGGGGTGATCGGGGCATGGCGGGTGTTGGCCCAATTGCGGTGGTCGCGGGGTTTTCGGTCAATCCGTATCCCCGTGATTCTGACATTTTGTCGGCTCACGTAATCCGTCGGTTTGCTTCAGTCGCTCACCGGCGTCATTTGAGCTCTTGTGAACTGGGTAGCGTCGTTCGATCATCGATCGTTAACACCGAGCTGTGAGTGGGGACCTATCGGCAATTTTCGATGCCTACATCTATTTTCTTTAAATAAATATATCACTAATAACTTATTTCTATCTCCATTTGCAGGTTAATAAAAATTAATAAATAAACGCCTAAAAGGCTCAAATGTTCTGATTTTCTATCATTTATTGAAGCCCAAATATGAAAACAAAAGAAGACCTAAGAAAGCTTAAGGATCCATTAAGAAATCGGGTCAAAAAATCAGTAAAAAAACCAAATCTACACAAACTAATCGATTGACCAACCTATTGACCAACCGATTGGTCAACCGGTTAACTAATCGATTGGTCAACCGATTGATTTGCAATGGAAACTGTTTTATGGCTGTGATTTAATCCTTAATCTCAAACAAAATTCAAGGGTTCCCATTCATTATTGTATTCTATAAATAGGGGTGAAGGTAAGGGGTTTGAGTGTAAAAAGTTTTGTAATAACTTTATTTCGAGAGGAGGATTACTCTTAATTAAGAAGATGTTCCAAAATTATAAGTTTTTATTATAATTATAAAATAAATTTTTTCACCTCTTCATATTTTTCTTTTGTATTGTTTTGTTTGATGATGAATATGAAGATGAGATGAAGGTGAAGATTAAGATGAAGATTTGCTTTCATCAAAAGACTAGAACCCTCTTGGAATGTAAATTTTCTCTTTTATCTTTTTATTTTATTGTAATATTTTATTGTCTTGCTTTAGATATTCAAGGGGCTAGAACCCTTTTGAATTAGATATATTTTCATGCCTTGTAGAGTAGATTTACTTTCACGTCTTTATTTTCTTAAAATTATTTCATAGTATAGATATATTTTCTTGTATAGTTTAAATTTAATTTTTTTGCATTCTTCACCAAAAGGGGAGAACTCTCTTGGGAATTATTTTTTATTTTTCTTCATTGTTTTCCTTTCGTTCTCTCACTTAGAGGCTAGAACCCTCTTTGGAGTTAGTTTTTATTTTCATAGAGGCTAGAACCCTCTTTGGAGTTAGTTTTTATTTTCATAGAGGCTAGAACCCTCTTTGGAGTTAGTTTTTATTTCCATTCTCTCCCTTTTATTTATATTTTTTTTATTTTCTAAGATATGTAACTAATTATTGTAGGAATTTTTAGAATTACATGAAACTAGTATAATTTCTTTTATGAATTGTGAATTACTCTCTTGTGCTTAAAATAATCATGTTTAGGATGATCAACTAGAGAACTAATTGGTAAGAGGAATTTTAGAATTACTATCTACTTGTTGTTCTTTTCTTGAATGTTAATTTTAGTTAGATGATAACTTGATAGGTTATACCTTTCTTAAGTGGTTTGATAGTCTGTAAAACCCCATAAAATTTTAAAATATTATGATAAATAGTGATAAATGACTTTTATCATGACTGTTATGTAAAACCCTATAATTTTTGAAAATACTATGGTAAATAGTATTAAGTGAGTTATATTATGATAAATATAAATTATTGATGAATGAGTACGTGGGTAATAGATTTGAGATCGATTAAGTATGCATATAAGTGTAAGCGAGTGAAATCATACACGTATGCACAAACTTGTAAAGCAAGATTTTTGCTTCTACCCAGTCGACTAACAACACCGATGGGAGTTTGCTGGTCGCCCGATGCTAGCATCAGTCGACCGACGGGAGGCAAACTGCCTATAGGTTTTGGTTTCAGGTCTTTTTGAATTGATTCGGGTTTGCCTATATATATATGGTTATATTTCAAGAAATTTTCCTTTTTCATCACATTTCTGAACCCTAGTAACCACTTTCTCGCCTCAACAAACCCTAGAGAGTTATTGGTGAATTTCAAAGAGCTTTGTTAAGAAAATACAAAGAAGAGGACGAGATCGTCAGCGCTCAGCGCAGGAGGATCTATTTTCTTACATTATTAGGGATTCTAGCATGTGTCGAGGCGAGTTTCATCTCCTCCAATCTCATACCCATGTTTATTTGGTTTTCACTTGTTTCTATTTGGTTTTATTGGACTTTAAAACCTAGTTTAAGTATAAAAATTATTCTTTTAAACCACAAGGCTAGAAGATTTGATCCTTTGATTTAAAAAGTTATAATATTGGTTCTCTATTTTAGATTTAACTTCTAAAATAAATGCTAACATGAGATTTTGTCAAGATTTATGGTTTTTATGATAATTCTTACGATCATGTTCATGTTAGGGTTAATAGAATTCACTCAAACTTTAAAATTTGAGTTTCATGTATTTAATCAAACTTTAATCACATTAAACAAGTTTAAGTATATGAGTTTATATGTAAAAATATCACTTTGATGGATTTCTATCAAAGCCTGCACTAACTTTTATTTTTAGTTTCTCTTCGGGTCGGTCGACTGAACGAACAAGTCGTTCGACTAATCCAGACTATGTATCATAAGCACGTTTGTGCATAAAGTCGATCGGTCGACCAATGGCCAACTTCCGTCGACCGATGAGCTGTTGTTTGAGTATTTGTCTTATTCACTATGCTTGTTTGATCACAACCACACAATAAGAGTTCCATGTAGATCCATGTACGTGACCAAGTGAGTGTACATGTTTTTGTTTTGAGCACACACTAGCATTTGGAGGTGTGTAACATATATTTTGATCTAGTCGTGTTTGATAGTGGCATATATTGAATTTCATGAATGTGTGGATGCTGAGTGGGGTTAGTCGGTATTCTCACAATGAGACCACGGTTGGACTATGCTCAGAGTGCGTCAGTTATACCCCGCAATGAGACCGTGACTGGACAACACTCTATGTTGCATCATTGTTTTCCTAAACTAGGTGATATGACTGTTTCCGTAGGGCGATTGAGTAAGGTTGTTGATGTCACATGATACTATGAGCGCCTTACAAAAGTATCCTTGTTTTTGTTAGAAGATTGTACAGATTGCATTCATGCTCCCATGTTAGTTACCCGAGAGCAGGGTATAAGACTGGGGATGTTATTCATGGTATTTCTATGCGAGAAGTTTGTATCCGTTGTTTATTTCTGTGATTGTGCCACCTACCCGAGGGTAGTGTGAGATGTTTGACATGATAGGCATTGGATGAGGTTTGGTATGGTATTGTCTTTCATTTATTGTTTTATTCATAGGATTTAGAGTTGGTATTTAGTGATTCACAATTTGAGATATAAGGTATATACATGAGGGTTTCTTTGTTTGGAATATTTTGCTCGACGTACCCATTCTCGTGTTGTGGATTTCTAAATATTAATTTTTGCTTAGTTCAGGTTAGATAATTTTATATCTATATGTACTAACTTGTAGTTTCATATATACTCCTAACCCCTTGCCCTAGGGACAGTGGAGATGATCTCGCTAGCGCTTTGACGCTTGTTGATTCCTCTCTTTTCAAGCAGTAAGTCAGGCACACGGAGAGTCGCAGGTTGATGTAGTTTTGAATTAGCTCTCATCATTATTAATTATTAGTAGTTATTTTGAGCTCCACATTTGTTATGATTTACTTGCGAACATTTAGAGTTATATTCATTTTGTAAAGGCTGCATGCCTTAGTTCTAGTTTTTTTGACTCTATGTATTGAGCTACTTCACATTGGTTTCAGTTTGTCAGTTGTATTTCATTTTATTCAGTTAGAACATGATTATATTTTTATTGGACTCCCTTATTTCCTTTATCATGTCCATATTACTATCATCTTTTCCTTATATGCTTTGTACCTATACTTGTTTGTTGTTGATTCCACTAGAGAGATATTACTGTGATGGTAAAACATATTTTTGCACGGTACGGGTGCATAGCAGGTTTGGCATTCTTGGGTTCACCTTGGACTGTAGCCTTATGTGAAAGCAGGGGCATCACTGTTGATATCAGAGCTCTAGTTTCAGCATCCTTAGGACCATCTTGTGTCGAGCCGTGGAGCTAGGATAGAGTTTTCTAGGAACATGTATAGAGTCCGCTAGGAATTCCTAGATTGAGTGAGGACGTTTTACGTTTTAAGATAACTATCTTACTTGATTGAAAAGTATTTGTGTGAATGATATGTGATAGGATTTACCTATTGATTATATTTTACGTTATTTTGCTAGAGGTCTCATTTACTGTGTCTAATAAGCTCTCCTCCTAAAAATTTTAGATGTCAGGATGAGGACGCGGTCGGAAAAGAATCCATGCTCAAGGAGCTAGGTAAAATGTTCCAGAGCCTAAGCCAAGTAGGGTCCATAATATCTGATCGATCTCTTAGCACTGCTTGTAGCCCGGTTAGCAGCGATTGAGGAACAGATGGCGATTCAGGTTCCACCAGTGACACTATGTCCAATGGTACCCCAACCAGCAGCTCATGTACTATTGCAGAGGAGTCGCTAGTAGTTACACCACTACTAGCTGTTGATAGGACAACAGAGCAGGAGACTTAACTTTGTTTGGTGGAAAGGTACCAGAAAAGGAGGGCATCAGAGTTTCATGGTACATCAGATTCACTTGCGGCACACAAAGTGGAAGGAAGATGTGGAGAATATTTTGGATATGCTTAATGTGGACACAGTACAGAAGCAGAGGCCAGCAGCATTCAGCCCTAAGGGCGACGCAAGAGGGTGGTACTGACTCCAGTTCACTCCAGAGCAGCGTATGACACTCACCTAGGAGGACTTCATCTATTTCTTCGACGAGCAAGTGGCAAAAGTTAGGAATGAGTTGGAGCTAGCCTTGTTGGAGCAGGGAGATATGACTGTAGTTGATTATGAGAGCAAGTTTGTAGGTTTACTCAAGTTTACGGGCATGTGGCAGACCGAAGAGCGTTAGGCTCAGATGTTTTTGATGAGGCTTCGTTTGAGTTTACGCTGCTATCTTATATCTAGACGATTCCATTCAGTGCGGGAGCTAGCCAATGCCGCTATAGCATAGGAGACAAGACCAATGCTAGAGCAGGATAGACTACAAACAAGGGCAAGGGTAAGAGACCATTTTTAGGACCTAGAGGATCCTAGTAGTAGTGCAAGGGTTCGTAGCAGCTTGGCCCTCATAAGAAGGGCCCTTAGCAGGATCAGAGGGCGTAGCAGCAACGCAGAATTTAGGGGACTTTTTTTCACTGCCATAAGTTTGGACACAGAGCCGCAGAGTGCAGCAGTGCACTAGCAGGGTAAGAATTAGGGTCAGCAACAGAATTGTGGACAGGGCCAAGGCTAGGGCTAGCAACTGAGGCCTGAATCACTGCCAGCAGTTCCGAGGATCCTCTTGTGGTACGCATAGTATTTTGGATCCTAAGTGTTGTTAGCTTGCTCCTGATTTGTAATAGGTGGCAGCTTGATTTTGTTGTTTTCAATGAGGTATTTTAAGATAACTGGAACCTCTTCATCCTTGAAGGAGTACTCTGTTTAGAGTTTCGGATCCGAAGTCCTTCGCTGCTTCTGAGGTTGCTGTTGTGACATTTGATTAGCATCAACAGCCGCTGCAGGTGCTTTTCCGTTACCATGAGAAGCAAAATTTGAGTTTGGGGGGTTAGTCGTTGGTTGGCCTCTTTCAAACTTTTTCTTTTGAGAAAGTGTTCGGCCTATTCCTTGCGTAGTTTTAATTCCTTCCATGTTGTGCATGGTACGACCCCTAGGGCTTCTAACACATTAATGGAGAGATTGTTGTGCTTGTCTGTAAGATGAATTCCTCTATGATAGGATCCTGACAATTCATTGCCTTGTTACGGAAGCATTTAACAAAGCTATCAACTGACTCCCCGTCCTTTTGCTTCTTGTCCAAAAGGGCTTCAATCGAAACCTTAGTGTCATCATCGAAAGCGTTGTAGAGGAGCGAGCTTTCTATATCGTTCCTGCTGTTGATACTTCCTGGCTTGAGATGGTAGTACCAATCGAAGGCGGCCCCGTGAAGGGTTCTAACGAATGACTGGACCATCAAAGGTTCATTTCCAGAGATCATACCCTGGTAGGACTTGAAGTAAATTAGGTGTTGAGTGAGTGAACCTTTTCTGTCGAATGGCATGAGGTTAATTAGATTGAACTTCGCCAGATACAGGATTGACTCCCACTCCTTTGGGTAGGAAAATAGAATACCAGTCTTCTTCACCTATTGAGTGGACATCAATGCGTTGATTTTGCTCTCCAGGTCTTTCATTTTCTCATCCTCACTTGTATTTTTCTTTGGACTATTTCAGGGAGGAACTACTAGACCACCCCTAGCATTGTTATCCTTAGTAGGACCACCCCCAGCATTTTGGTCAACAGGAGGGGCATCGGCATTGAGATTCTCTTCCACTTCTGAATCACTATCTACTTGATTAGTAATGTTGCGATGGCTAGTGTCACGCCCCGCTTCCCAAAATACCCGGGAATCGGAACGCGAACAACCCCGCGATGTATTAGATTGAGAAGAAATATACACTATCTTTTTTTTCTTTTTTTTCTTTTCTTCTCAATCCAATACGCTAAGCGTCTGGAAATTAATACAATGCGAAGTCACAGGTCCCCGATTATAATCAGCAAGAATATAATAGACAAACTCAGAATAAATATATCATATCACAAATGGGATAACATCCGAGACATAATATTTGGGTCAACATGCCCTTATACAAAACTGAACAAATGAATACTGAAGAGATACAAAAATACATCGATCAATGGAAAAACAAAGAATTACAAAAATAAACTAGAACCATCAAAGAATAAGCTTCGACTCCTTCTTCTGCTCCGTCTATAAGAAACTCCTGCTGAGAATCTTCTAGCTCCTGCTGAACCTGTTCTTCCTCTAAGTCTGACGTACACCAGAGAAAACAGGTGTACGTCAATGTGTATGGCACACGGCAAGACCCCACAAAACAAATAGAGTGAACGAAAACCCCAGCAGAAAACGATACGATAACAAAAATGACAAAAGAACGTGTAACTGAAAATCCAACAAAATCAACCAAGTAACAAGTCGATCATGCAGCAAGCGATCAGAGTAATCATCCAACTAACTAGGTCATACAACTAGATGGAATTAATACTTAAAAATCTACAACAAGAGACGTAGTACGTCAAGCGAAATAATCCAAACAAGGAAACCCTCATGTATATACCATATGTCTCAAATTATAGATAATTAAATATTAACCCCGATCTATGTATAAAAAGAAACACAACTGGCCTGCATCTCACAAGAATCATACTTAGCCAGGAATCGAGGTCATGTAACTAGCCATCCTATCTCAACTCACTGGTCCACATCTCACATAGAGTCAACGCTCATATCATCGGATAACTGACTGTTCACAAATCCTCTACGTGCACCCAATACGCCGCTACACTGGATCGGTAAGAGGGCTACACGCAATCCGTTTTTAGCCTGGTTCAAACTCAAGCAAAACCCGAGTGAATATCAAATTCACAGACCAAAGTGACTACACTGGCTTCACTTTGACCCAACAAACTAACCCCAAGCTACACTGGATCATGGGGTGAGCCTGGAAGATACATCAATAGCTATCTCCGATCACATGAACATGGACTTCCCCATCCCCACTCTTCTCATTTTTCTAAGTCAACCATAATCCTCATTGAAACTCTGGTTCACCACCTAAACTCAGTTAACTCACACACATGTCACTAAGTCCGTTCATGACGTACGAAGCCACTAAGTCATGAATTACTAGGGGTTCTCAAACACAACAGGAAATAATGATAAATACAATCAATCATGTGCAACGATATCATGACATATCACATAATTAAAATGAGAATCACAATCACGAGATTTTTAAAAATAATCTTTTAAAATAATAAATTTATTTACTTCAAAATGATTTCTTTACCCAAAATAAATTCTTTATTTCTTGTTAAAATTATCCAAAAATAATCTCATTTTCTAAAATAACACCTTTTAAATAATTCTAAAAACATTCTTTAAATATTCTTTTTACTACTCCCACTTACAAAATAATTTCTTTTCTAATTTTAATTAATCTAAAATAATTCCCTTTTTAGAATAAATTCTTTTAATTTATTCATAATTATTCTAAAATGATTCTTTTCCAAGATAATTCCTTTTAAATTATTATAATTATCTAAAATGATTCCGTTCTCAAATAAATTCTTTTTAATTAATATAATTATAAAAAATATGATTCTGCTTGCCAAAATAATTTTTTTTAATTTATCATAATTATTCTGAAAATACTATTTATCATATTGCTATGATATATTTAATATTCTTCGTTAAATAATCTCATGCAGATAATGTTAGACCCTAGAGGGGGGGGGTGATTAGGGTCTTATGCTAATCTAATCCGATTATATGCCAATTAAAATTAATTAACAAGTTATCCTAGCAAGTATGAAATACAACAAGATATGTAAGCTTGGATAAGCAATATGAACAACAAGATATATCTTAACAAAGAGATATAGGCAATGTATGTGCAAGGATATATAAACTCAAGGGTAAACAATCTAAACTAGATGGTGGGCAATATAATCAACAAGCAATATACAAAGGCGATATAAGATATGAACATAAAAGTAAGTGCGCCAATGCAATCACAAACAAACAATATGATTACGGAGTTCGGTCCTCATGACCTACGTCTCCGCTCCTCACCTCGAGGAGATCTCCACTATCACAACCGGGTTTTCTACGTTCACCCGAACAACGTTTACACCTCATAATATAATCACTATGCAATCACACCTCACACACTAAGTGTTGGTCCTAGCCCGTGTCCTCCTCCTCAAGTGCTCGGTTACAACCTCTCCCTAGGCACGTCAACCGACACCACTCCTCTTGGATTCGACCCCGTCTCTCACCACACACTTCTCTCGGTGTACAAGTGTATTACAAGTGAATCCTCACAATTAGGCTCAATACAAAGTGTTTGTTCTCTACAATGAATGAGAACGAATTATAAGCTCACTCTCTAAGATACACAATCCCACAACCCAATTATACTATGAATGTAAATACAATAAGCTCAATGGTTGTGTGTGTACAAAAGAGATAAATAAAATCAACTAAACTCAATATAAACACTAGCTTAATAAAATGATAATCAAACAATAAAATGTAAAGCTAGATTGAGTTTAGAAAACTTCTCCAATAAATGACAAGAGTGAGAGAGAGATGATTTGAAGCCCAAACGCCAAAGATTATCTCCTCAAGGCCTTGTGAAATTATCTTCACAAACCAAACTCTTAAACACACTTAGAAAACCTTAAACAAACTTGTAAAAACTCTTTAAAAACTTTTCTCTTGTTGGGTATGAGAGGTAAATGCAATGGGGTATTTATAACAACCCAAGACATCAGCCAAAACCCCAAGGAAATGACAAAAACAGCCCCAGAGAACAGCTCAGAAAAATAGCCGTTGGGAACCAACGGATACATTGGCGGTCGACCGATGGAGCAGTTCGGTCGACCGACGGAAAAGTTTGGTCGACCGACGGAACGGTTCGGTCGACCACTATTCAGGTCGAAAATGAGAAAAACAAGCTGACATCTTCGGTCGACCGGTACGGTCGACCGATGGAGCTCTCGGTCGACCGGACCGGTCGACCGACCAACTCTCTGCTGCATGCTGTCGAAAAATCAAATGAGCGGTCGACCGGTGCGGTCGACCGAAAACTGACACAGCAGAAAACTGATATGCTGATTTAAAACACTGTTTAAAAATATCAAATAAATTCCAAAAAATATAAAACTTTGGGGAATGATTGTAGACATGATAATAAACATTCTACAAAATAGTCCAAAACATGAAAATATGAGATACTTGAATTTTGATGTTTTGACATAAACTAACTTTTGAAACTTTGTGAAATGTTTTTATAGACTTAGTAAAACATGTATAAACTGATATTGAAGTCTACAAACTAAGAATACAATATTTTCACAAAATTGCATATTCTATGCAATGTTTTCAAAAACACAATAGTAAATATGAAATATATGATTTCATATTTATAAATATGAAAACTCATAAACTATGTATGTATATATATAACTATATATATGCATAGAAACCAAAACTTATGTATATATATATAACTATATATATATACGAAGAAACCAATAAATGTGTGTGTATAGATATTGAGCTTAGAGTATATAACACACATAATATAAAATCTAAAACTACATTACCCAAGCAATCTTGATCTTCAATTAAGCTTGACTTGGTACACTTGCGGATGAAGCTAAACTTGGATCTTGAACTTGAATTGTACGATGCTTCACTCCACAATTCCGCCAGCCTCCTCTTGATATGATCGTGTAGGCTCAATCCATCCAACCTCCAATAACGTTGTTTGTCTACAATACATAGGAATGCACAAACACTAGACAAACAACATTAGAAGTAAATTGTTTGTTAAACATCATCAAAACAAGAAGGCCAACAGATAAATATATCACAACTAATCTATGAAATCAATAATATCAGATATGAATATTAAAATGACAAATCGATAAGCAAGAGAGATCTTGCAAGCAACTAATTAATTCACAATGGATCTAAGAATTGAATGACAAGTCAAGAGAGTATCGGGATCTTGCATCGGGTTTCCTCGAACGGATCGGTTGAGGCATGACGGCAACGATGGAGATGAAGGGGCTGCGGGGCTCGGCTGCAGAGTTGGATAGCGAAAGGGGGTTGGTTGTCGACGACGAGTTGCTGGAGGAAGGCTGGGCGGCATTGTCGGCGTCAAGGCGTCGTCGGGAAAGAGGGGACGTAGGCGGTGGCTGTCGGTGATCAAGGGGAGCCGGAGATAGAGGACTGGAGGCGGAGGGGTTGAGGCAACGTGTGACGCCCCTGGGTTCACACAAGGCTGCAGTCCTAGGTGAAACCAAGAATGTCAAACCTGCCATGCACCACACCGTGCAATAACATGTTTCACCATCACAATTCTATCACTCTAGTAGAGTCAATAACAGGTGTAGGTATAAAAAACAGGTAAAAGATAATACAAGAGATAACTGATGAAATGATAGGGATCAAAATAATATTTCATCATCAAACATACAGAAAATACAAAGACAATGTCTGAAATGAAAATACTGAGGTTCTTAACAAGCCTCAAATACAACAAGTCTGAATGAAGGAAATAAGGCATACAGCCTTTACAACATCTATAAAATAGTCCTCAAATGTCTAACACCAACTACAGTGGAGCCCAAAGAAAATATTACATAGCTAGAATGTAAAGCTGAACACTAAAGTGGTCCGCTATCAACCTGCGGCTCTCCGTGCTCCTGGCTCGTGACCTGAAAGGGGGAGGGACAACGAGCGTCAAAGCGCTAGCGAGTAAAATCACAACCAACCCCAAGGGAAAAGGGCTCGTTGTATATGAAAATACAGATAATATATAATAGATCTAAAATCATTGATCTTACGAAAGAGGGTTTTAGTATTTAAGAATTTACAACGCGAGAATAGGTATGTCGAGCGAAATAATCCAAATAAGGAAACACTCATGTATATACCTTATATCTCAAATTTATAAACTCCTAAATACCAAACCCATGGTTCTAGTACAGTAACAATGATAGCAGAAAATACAACAAACACCAGAGCATAATTACAGTGCTGTGACTTAGCCAACATTAACATCATGTTATTACTTACATGAATATCCAGTCAAAATCTACATAAGTGTTATACCAAAATCTTCATAATTATCATGTCGTGAAATGCTATAAAATAGTCACAAGTAGGGTTAAGAACTATGTCCGAAACAAGAACTAACCATTGTAGTTTCCAAACTCGTGGAATAAGCGACAATTGTCCAACACTAGGACTGAGAGGGATTATAGTCAAACACGAGGACTTCTATGGATTATAGTCCAACATGAGGACTTCTCTGGATTATAGTCCAACATGAGGACTGTGGAAATAATAAAAGGTTGCTTTGATACATGTAGTGAAATCTACTTATCAATCTCACAACCAAATTAGTATATAAGTCCCAAATTTATACCCCCCAAGTCCTCTATCATGCATGGACACATAGTGGTACTAATTACCCAGGTCAGATAATCCAGGCAAACCCTCGAGCATGAGTGAAATACTCAAAATATATAAAACTGGAAATTTGCAACAGAGAGTTCGGCGGTCGACCGCACCGGTCGACCGCACTCTGATACGCGGCTGGCGGTCGGCCGTTGCGGCTTCGCGGTCGACCGACAGAACGCCGCGGTCGACCGACAGGACTCCGTAGTCGACCGCAGCCCTAACACGAGCTCAGCGGTCGACCGATCCGGTCGACCGCCAAGCGGACAGAAACCCAAGTCTGGGTTTCTGTCAGCTCGAAACCTGAAACAAACTTTTGTTAAACAAAACCCAGATTATAGAAATGTCATAAATCAGTAAAATCGCAAATATAAACCTTTAAAACTTTGCCACCAATATCCCATAAATGTATAAACATGATTTACTCATCGTTAACAATAAAAACGGGATTTTTACTCCTTTCTTAGATATTTTCAGATCTAGATCTGTTAACAGAAAACATTGGTGAGTTTTTAAAATAAATAAAAATCCCAAAACCATACTTTATGCCATGATGATCTATTAGCTATTCTAAAATACGAATTTGGCTCAATGAAAACCAATAAAACTCAATACTTGATAGGAAAACAAAAGGGGTGGGGGTTGGGCGAGAAATTACTCGCCTTGGGTGTTGACGAATGCCCTAGTTCTGCAGGAGGTTGATTCTCTACGCTGCAAATCCAAAATCCCGCTAAAAAAATCCTCCAGATCTCCTCCTAAGCACCAATCCAGCTAGGGCTTGAGATTTGAGAGATGGGGGCTAGGGTTTTAAGCCTGAGGTGAAGAGGGGCTCTCCTGGGTTGAGTTGGTATATATACTAAATCTCTAACCCGACCCGAAACCCACAAGACCGCAACTTAAACCGTAAAGAAAACAAAACCTGGAAGCTCTCTGACCGCTGTGCGGTTGACCGCGTCGGTCGACCGCCACGGTCGACCGCGTCGGTCGACCGCACAGCACAAAAATGCCTACTGCTGGGCATTTCACACGTTGGCCATAACACTCGATTTCTCTCACTTATAATCACTTGTTGGGTTCTCAAACACAGATAATTACATTCATCTGACATATATATGTATATATATATGATTATTCATCATAAGGGAATTATTTACTATTAATAATTCACATATATTTATTATAGAAATTTTTGGGGTTTTACATTCTTCCCCCCTTAAAAGAATTTCGTCCTCGAAATTCGGAAATCATACGAACTTTGAAATATGAACTCTTATATACCCTTATAGAGATATTTACACTTAACGATCTAAAATGATAATATTCTCGCTCAAATCCTAATCTAGTGGAACTAGTACATCGGGCGAAAAATCCAAACAAGGAACCCCCCATATATATACCATGTGTTCCAAAAGATTAAATATTAAGCGAACGTATTCTCATCATAGCGTTAAATGCATACATAACCAAAGATATGCACATACGTTAAGACATGTAATCATAATAAGAATTTATTTACCTGCTCAACCAAGTGTGGGTAGTCACGACGCATGTCCTCTTCGCGCTCCCAAGAAATCTCCTCCATGCCTCCTCGGTTCTACTGAACTTTCACCAAGGGAATTACCTTGTTTCTAAGCCTCTTGTCCTCTCTGGCAAGGATACAAACCGGAATCTCAATAGTAGTCAAATCATCCTGAAGTGCGATCTCCGGTGCATCCAATACTCGCTGCTGCTCCTCGTCATGCAAATGCTTCTTGAGCATAGAAATATAAAACACGTTGTGTATACTAGACATAGAGGCGGGAAGATCTAGTCTATATGACACAACTCCAATGCGCTCTAGAATCTGAAAAGGCCCAATATATCTCGGTGCAAGCTTCCCTCTCCTCCTGAATCGCTGCACGCCTTTCATAGGCGATACCTTAAGCATAACCAAATCTCCAATCTGAAACTCTAGGGGTCTCCGCCTCTTATCTGCATAGCTCTTCTGCCGACTCTGAGCGGCTAAAATCCGCTCCCTGATCAACGCTACCTTCTCAGTAGTCTGCCTCACTAGCTCTGGCCCAAGCATCAAACTGTCCTCCGGCTCGGCCCAACATATCGGTGATCTACAAGGTCTCCCATACAACGCTTCATACGGGGCCATACCAATCGTCGCTTAATAACTATTGTTATAAGCAAACTCTACCAGTGGAATATGATCCTCCCAACTGCCTTGAAAGTCAATGACACATGCCCACAACATGTCCTCTAACACCTGATTCACCCTCTCCGTCTGGCCATCCGTCTGGGGGTAGAATACACTGCTATAAGATAGTGTGCTGCCGAATGAGTCCTGGAAACTCCTCCAAAAATGTGAAGTGAATACTGATCCTCGATCCGACACGATCGTGTCCGGTACTCCGTGAAGTCGAACTATCTCCCGAATGAAGATCCTCGCATAAGTCTCAGCTGTATAAGTGGTCCTCACCGTAATGAAATGAGCTGACTTCGTCAATCGGTCTACCATCACCCAAACCGAATCATTCCCCTTCTTCAACTTCGGCAACCCCACTATAAAATCCATAGAGATGTCTGCCCACTTCCACTCTGGAATGGGTAAAGGCTGAAGTGTCCCCGCCGGTCTCTGATGCTCTGCCTTCACCTGCTAACAGGTAAAAGATCTAGCCACATAGTCTGCAATCTCTCTCCGCATACCATTCCACCAGAAATGCCTCTTCAGGTCTTTGTACATCTTGGTAGTCCCTGGATGTACTATGTACCGAGTACGGTGCGCCTCATCAAATAACTCTCTCTTCAACTCTGCACTGGCTGGCATAACCAATCTACCCTTCATCCGTAATCCTCCATCTGCTCTAATGGTCCAGTCCGCCTTAGGCTCTTTGGAAATCTCCCCCTTACGCATTTGAATCCAAGAGTCCTCCAACTGAGCTCTGATAACCCTGTCACTCCAAGATGGCTACACTGACATAGCTCCCAAGAATGCACTGGTTCCTCCAAACTCGGGTCTAAAATCAAACTGGCTAAGAGTGATAAGATCTCTGTACAAAGAACACCTCAAAGCCGCAACCTGATGTCGACGCTTCCTACTCAAAGCATCTGCTATGACGTTCGCCTTCCCTGGATGATACTGAATCGCGAACTCGTAGTCCTTGATAAACTCAATCCACCTCCTCTGCCTCTGATTGAGTTCCTTCTGAGAAAAGAGATACTTCAGACTCTAATGATCTATGAATAGCTCAAACTGCACTCCATACAAGTAGTGCCTCCATGATTTAAGTGCAAACACCACTGCTGCTAACTCCAAGTCATGAGTGGGGTAGTTCTGCTCATGCACCCTCAACTGCCGTGAGATATAGGCTACTACCCTCTGAGTCTGCATCAATACACCTCCTAAGCCTGCCAACGATGCATCTGTGTACACAACGAATGTCCTGTCGCTGCTCGGAATGGTCAGAACTGGCGCTGTAGTCAACTTAGCCTTCAAAATATCAAAGGCCTCCTGGCACTCCATGCTCCATATGAATGGTACACCCTTCTTCGTAAGGCGTGTAATCGGCGTCGAAATCTTCGAGAAGTCCAGAATGAACTTCCTATAATATCCAGCTAAACCCAAGAAGCTGCGAATCTCTGATACTGTCTTTGGTGGCTCCCAATCAAGAACTGCCGTGACCTTAGCCGGGTCCACTGCTATGCCCTCTCTGCTGATGACGTGGCCAAGAAATCTGACTTCTGAAAGCCAAAACTCACACTTGCTGAACTTAGCATACAACTGGTGTTCCTGAAGGGTCCTCAACGCTATCCGTAGATGCTCCTCGTGATCTGCCTCCGATCTCGAGTAAATGAGAATATCATCGATGAAGATGATCACAAACTGATCTAAGAAGGGACGAAAAACCCGGTTTATCAAATCCATGAATAACGCGGGTGCATTGGTCAACCCAAATGGCATGACCAAGAACTCGAAAGAACCATATCGAGTAAGAAAGGCGGTCTTGGGAATATCAATCTCCCTAACCCGCAACTGATGATAGCCAGAACGAAGATCAATCTTCGAGAAATACTGCGCACCCTGCAACTGGTCAAACAAGTCATAAATTCTAGGTAGTGGGTACCTATTTCGGATAGTGACCTTGTTCAACTCTCTATAATCTATGCATAATCTCATACTACCGTCCTTCTTCTTCACGAAGAGGACCGGCACGCCCCACGGAGAATGACTCCGGCGAATGAAACCCTAAGCTAACAACTCGTCCAACTGGGTCTGAAGCTCCCTCATCTTAGCTGGTGCCATGCGATAGGGTGCGCGGGATATCGGGGCTGTGCCTGGCTGCAACTTAATACAGAACTCAACCTCTCTCACAGGAGGTAACCCAGGTATGTCCTGAAAGACATCCTGATAATCTGAAACAACTCTAGTCTCCAATAACTCGTCTCCCTGATCCCATCGCATCACCTCCTTGATGTACGCCAGAAATGACTCCGCAAATCGATTGCCCTGAGAGGTAGCTACAATCATCTCGGACCCATCGGACGCTCGCAACTTGACTGTCTTCGCAAAGCAGCCAATACTAATATGGTAGGAAGACAACCAATCCATACCAAGGATGACATCGAACTCGGACATATGCAACACTATCAAATCCACTATGAACTCCCACTCGTCTAGACTGACGGTACACCTCCTACAAACGCTCTCCAGAAGCGATACCTCACCTAAAGGGGTGGAAACAGATAGAGGGGTGTCTAGAGGCTGAGCTACGAGCTGGAGTCTAGTCATAAATGCATGCGAGATGAATGAATACGAAGCTCCCGAATTGAAAAGAATACGGGCGGGAAGAGAGTTCACAAAGAACGTACCCTCCACTACAGCTCCGCTGGCGTCATGATCACGAGGAACCACTGCATATACCTTGCCCGTGACTGAAGACTTCTCTGCTGATGGTGCTGGAGAATATGGGATAATCTGTCCCTGAGGAACATCCTGAACTGCCCGAATCTGTCCCTCAGTCCTCTGAGCTGCTGGCGGTGCCTCAAGCCTGTTCTGCTGGCCCTGACCTCTACCTTGATGGCGCTGCTGCTGCTACTGGTTCGGACCTTTGCCCTGCTGGGCTCCTGCTGGTGCGCTACGGCACTTAGATGCCTTATGTCCGACCTTGTGACAGTTAAAATAGGATCCCTGGAACTTGCGCTGCTGATGCGCTCTCTGATCCTGCTGGGGTCCCTTCTTATAAGGGCCCTGATGCTGCTGCTGGTGCCCAGAAAAAGCTCTCTTATTCTTGCTCTTCTCCCCACTCTGTCCTGTCTTGGCCTTCCCTTCCTTGTCCTTCTGGAACATAGTGGTCTCGATCTCCTGAGAAGTGGCAGCCTCTGCTACCTCCCTGACTGAATAAAATCTCCTCGACACGAGGTACCGTCGGAGATTAGGGCGAAGCCCAGTTAAGAACATCTGAGCCTGACGCTCTCCCGTCTGCCACATGCCTGTGAAATGTAGCAGCTCCATGAACCGGCTCTCAAAATCGGCCACTGACATGTCCCCTGAGTCAATCGGGACAACTCAAGTTCCTTCCCAGTCCGTGCTGCAGAAGAAATGTACTGACCATCGAAGAAGTAGATAAAGTCCTCCCATGTGAGAGTCATCCTCTGATCCAGGGTAAACTGGAGTCGGTACCATCTCCCAGCATCTCCCTTCAGGCTGTAGGATGCCAGTCTCTGCTTCTGGACTGAATCTACACCGAGTATGTCGAGGATATTACTCACATCCTCCTTCCACTTATGGGCTGCAAGAGGGTCTGGTGACCCCTGGAACTCCGGTGCCCTCATCTTCTGGTACCTCTCCACCACACGGAGCTAAGCCTCCTGCTCTGTGGCTCTATCTGGGACTGCTAAAGGAATGGCTGCAGGCGTGGCCTCTAGAGGTCTCTCTCTAACAGGAACAACCGGTATCTCCTGCTGCTGAGCTACCGGTGGTGGTGGTGGCGGTGTCGGTGGTGCTATATGAGTCGTCACCAACTCCTCAATAGCTGTCATCCGAGCGATAAGAGGGGCCATAAGGTCCACCAGATACTGAGGAGCCTGCTGCGGCTCGGGTGGAGCCTGCTGGGGCTCGGACTGAGCTGGCTGCTGCTCAGGTGGAGTCTGCTGTGACTCTGCCTGGCTAGCTCTCCTGGTACGGGGTCTACCTCGTCCTGCCATCTCTCTCCTGATGGTAAGAAAAATAAAAATTCATGAGTCAAATAGGCCTTTATAAATAACGTATCGCATTAAAATTTTCACAACATATAGTATTCACACAAATACTTTGAATCTATATAAAATAGTTGTCATAAAAAAATTCTCAAATTTTGAGATATACGCATATATCGTCCTCACTCACACTAGGAAATCCTTTCGGACTCCATACATGAATCCTAAGAAACTCTATCCTAGCTCCACGACTCGATACAGGATGATCCTAAGGATAATGGAACTAGAGCTCTGATACCAACTGTGACGCCCCTGGGTTCACACAAGGCTGTAGTCCTAGGTAAAACCAAGAATGTCAAACCTACCATGCACCACACCGTGCAATAACATGTTTCACCATCACAATTTTATCACTCTAGTAGAGTCAATAACAGGTGTAGGTACAAAAAAACAGGTAAAAGATAATACAAGAGATAACTAATGAAATGATAGGGATCGAAATAATATTTCATCATCCAACATACAGAAAATACAAAGACAATGTCTGAAATGAAAATACTAAGGTTCTTAACAAGCCTCAAATACAACAAGTCTGAATGAAGGAAATAAGGCATACAGCCTTTACAACATCTATAAAATAGTCCTCAAAAGTCTAACACCAACTACAGTGGAGCCCAAAGAAAATATTACATAGCTAGAATGTAAAGCTGAACACTAAAGTGGTCCGCTATCAACCTGCGGCTCTCCGTGCTCCTGGCTCGTGACCTGAAAGGGGGAGGGACAACGAGCGTCAAAGCGCTAGCGAGTAAAATCACAACCAACCCCAAGGGAAAAGGACTCGTTGTATATGAAAATACAGATAATATATAATAGATCTAAAATCATTGATCTTACGAAAGAGGGTTTTAGTATTTAAGAATTTACAACGCGAGAATAGGTACGTCGAGCGAAATAATCCAAACAAGAAAACCCTCATGTATATACCTTATATCTCAAATTTATAAACTCCTAAATACCAAACCCATGGTTCTAGTACAGTAACAATGATAGCAGAAAATACAACAAACACCAGAGCATAATTACAGTGCTGTGACTTAGCCAACATGAACATCATGTTATTACTTACATGAATATCCTGTCAAAATCTACATAAGTGTTATACCAAAATCTTCATAATTATCATGTCATGAAATGCTGTAAAATAGTCACAAGCAGGGTTAAGAACTATGTCCGAAACAAGAACTAACCATTGTAGTTTTCAAACTCGTGGAATAAGCGACAATTGTCCAACACGAGGACTGAGAGGGATTATAGTCCAACACGAGGACTTCTATGGATTATAGTCCAACACGAGGACTTCTCTGGATTATAGTCCAACACGAGGACTGTGGAAATAATAAAAGGTCGCTATGAAACATGTAGTGAAATCTACTTATCAATCTCAAAACCAAATTAGTATATAAGTCCTAAATTTATACCCCCAAGTCCTCTATCATGCATGGACACATAGTGGGACTAATTACCCAGGTCAGATAATCTAGGCAAACCCTCGAGCATGAGTGAAATACTCAAAATACATAAAACTAGAAATTTGCAACAGAGAGTTCGGCGGTCGACCGCACCGGTCGACCGCACTCTGATACGCGGCTGGCGGTCGGCCGCTGCGGCTTCGCGGTCGACCGATAGAACGCCACGGTCGACCGACAGAACGCCACGGTCGATCGACAGAACGCCGCGGTCGACCGATAGGACGCCGCAGTCGATCGCAGCCCTAACACGAGCTCAGCGGTCGACCGATCCGATCGACCGCCAAGCGGACAGAAACCCAAGTCTGGGTTTCTGTCAGCTCGAAACCTTAAACAAACTTTTGTTAAACAAAACCCAGATTATAGAAATGTCATAAATCAGTAAAATCGCAAATATAAACCTTTAAAACTTTGCCACCAAGATCCCATAAATGTATAAACATGATTTACTCATCGTTAACAATAAAAACGGGATTTTTACTCCTTTCTTAGATATTTTCAGATCTAGATCTGTTAACAGAAAACATTGGTGAGTTTTTAAAATAAATAAAAATCCCAAAACCATACTTCATGCCATGGTGATCTATTAGCTATTCTAAAATACGAATTTGGCTCAATGAAAACCAATAAAACTCAATACTTGACAGGAAAACAAAAGGGGTGGGGGTTGGGCGAGAAATTACTCGCCTTGGGTGTTGACGAATGCCCTAGTTCTGCAGGAGGTTGATTCTCTACGCTGCAAATCCAAAATCCCGCTGAAAAAATCCTCCAGATCTCCTCCTAAGCACCAATCCAGCTAGGGTTTGAGATTTGAGAGATGGGGGCTAGGGTTTTAAGCCTGAGGTGAAAGGGGCTCTCCTGGGTTGAGTTGGTATATATACTAAATCTCTAACCCGACCCGAAACCCACAAGACCGCAACTTAAACCGTAAAGAAAACAAAACCTGGAAGCTCTCTGACCGCTGTGCGGTCGACCGCGTCGGTCGACCGCGTCGGTCGACCGCGCAGCACAAAAATGCCTGCTGCTGGGCATTTCACACGCTGGCCATAACACTCGATTTCTCTCACTTATAATCACTTGTTGGGTTCTCAAACGCAGATAATTACATTCATCTGACGTATATATGTATATATATATGATTATTCATCATAAGGGAATTATTTACTATTAATAATTCATATATATTTATTATAGAAATTTTCGGGGTTTTACACGACGTTGCTGGTGTCGACGACGTCGGAGGGCTGATCGACGACGGGCTGAAGGAGGAGGTGACGGAGCTCGCTGGGCGGCGTGTTGGCTGCAGGGGGCCAACGACGGCTTAGGCGGGGAGAGCAGCTGGGAACAGCGCTGGAGGCTCGGCTGGCAGTTTCGAAGGTTGGGGTGGTGGCGCTCAGGTGGCCGACGGCTGCTGGAGGTGCGGCGAGATGGGTTTCGGCGTGGATCTGAGAGGGAGGAGAATGAAGGTGGAGGGCGGAGGAGGAGCACGGCGAACTCGGGCGTCGGGGTCTCAGGCGAGAAGTGGGGTCGACGGGGGTTAGGGTTTAGGCTGGAGTTCAGAGGAGGGGAGGAGAACGAGATCTGAGAGAGTGGGTGGCGGCGGAAGTGAAAACGGAGAAGGAGAGAAGAAAATATAATATAAACGTATATATATATATATATATATATATATATATTTATATTTATATTTATATACATAATTAGGGTTTAGGGTTAATTAAGTTAAAATAAAATTAATTAAAAATAAATAACTACTGATATTTAAAAATCAAAATAAATACGGGATAATTATCTACATATAAAAACGTACATGTTGTGCTAATACAACAGTTGATACGAAATAGTCGAAATATATACATATTGTACAATTAAACAAGAATAATTAATAATAAAAATATATTTGCTTACATTTAAAATTAAATAATTATGAGATAATTATATACACAGTAGAACGTACCAGTTATACTAATACGACAGATAATATGTAACAGTAAAAATAATACAACTGATTGTACAAATAATACGTAATTAATAATATAACGTATTATACGAAAATATACCTAATAATAAAAATAATACAACATATTATTCAAAATGACATGTAACGGTATCGATAACGCAATAGATAAATTTCATAAATTTTTACTACACTAAATAAATTTATAAATATTTAAATCATTTAAATAAATATAAAACTTAGACTTTAAATCATAGAAAATTGTAGTAATTTGAGAAAAATATAAATACTCTTTTAAAAATCATAATTAAATATTTTAAAATAGTAAAAAATTATTTTAACTAGTATCAAAATTCACGGACATTACATTCTACCCCCCCTTAAAATAAATTTCGCCCTCGAAATTAAAATAAGATATGCAAGATCTCATATGGTAATCTGTAATCCAAAAATAATACATATAATAGTTGTCAGTAGAAAGTAAAATTCATATCATCAAAATATACCGTTATCTATTATATCATTATACATGTTAGAATAACCAAATATGATACAAAAACTATAAACCCAATATACATAAAGAATAAACATAATACAACATATGGACTTTCATGTAATAATATCCAAAACAATAATCAAATATGGACATAAACAGTTAACTAAAACAGTAATACAGAGACTTGTGTATATGAAAAGTTAATAAATACATCAATTGAAATAATTAATAAATAGATAAATAAAATACATTATCAAAGTAAAATATACACAATCTAACAAAAGAAAAACAACTAATAAACACAATAAAATATCCACAATGTGCAAAACCTGTAATTAAGTTTTATAAACTTATAACACTCATTTCACATCCTAAATAAACTATGAAACTATTGATAAAACATAAAAGAAATAACTATGTTAACTAATAAACAATGTAACTCAAGTAACACAAATAAACTAATTAATAAAATTAAAGACGACATAAAAACACAGACAAGAAAAAAATATAACTTGATAAATAACCAAACAATAATGATAACAAAACGTGTACATGAAAGGTAAAATGTGACGAAAATTATGTGGTAACATACACGGCAAACATTTACAAATACATGTATAATACATAGAATTAATAAAATAAATGCAACACAAAATAAGAACAACTACACCATAATGTAACTAATAACCAAAAATTGTAGCAAAAACATAATAAATACTAAATCACAGTAAATATAGCAATACACAAATTGAAACGTTAAAAACATGAGTAAGAATATACTACATAAATATAAGACACAACAACTACAAAAATATTACGACTAAATACGTAATCAAAATACAATATATAAAAATACAAAAATCAAAGCTAAACAAACACCAACATTGTAACAACCTTTAATAACCCTATTCACAAACTATAAATCCATAACACCACACACTCACACCGAAAAAAATAGCGACTCCTATTCAAAGAAAAATATAAGAATAAACAATATTGATATAATATGATCTACAAAAAATATAAAATAAGAGAAACAAAATAGAAGAGTAACACGATGTAAAATAATAAAAGTTAAAATAATAAAAAATACAAACCTGACAAGAAAAACATAAATGAAAGACTCAATACATTTAAATAAGTAACGAACAAATTGATAGTATAAAACTCAAAATAAATTAACACATACCAAAATCATAGAATACACTAAAACATAAATGCTTACTAACAATACTGACACTCACAAACACACTACTAAATGAAGAAGTATAATATATAAAAATAAAACTATGAAAGGTAAAATAGGTATATAAGTAATGAAACATAAAAAGAGCATAATTCCGTATAATAAAACACTGATATACTTTAGATAAACATGGTTACTCAGTTGATACTAGAAATAATGAATGACTATAAATCAATAAAAATAACATCGTAAATATAATAATATACGTGAATACACTATAATAAATAAAAAGAATAATAAGTATAAAAATGAAAAGTAAAACATAACACAAGTAAACGAAAATAATGAATAGACAATAATCAACAACAATAACACAATAAAAGATATAAATATCTAAAAATATCATAAAATAAATACTAAAAAAATAACACGCGTATACAATGTATATTATCACAATGACAAAATAATACATATCGAAAACGAAGCAAACAAACAATAAATATGCAAATAAACTATAAACAACCATGAATAAATACTATAAATACGCACAAATGCTATTTAGAATAATCTTTTATATTAGTTATAAAAGAATAACAATTAATGCAACAAAATAACTATATAATTAGTAACTCAACTCTAAACTTAACAATATAAATAATTGCTTAAATATCAAAATCAAAATACAGGGCTCTTAAAAATAACAAAACCAATGCAAACATACTAAAATAATCTAACAAGACAAAACTTACTGATAAGAACTATATACTGAAAATATAAAGGATAAGAATATACTGTATATGTAGAATATTAAAATCATAAAATCATTAAAAATATGAACAATATACACTAATCTAAAATATAAGTAAATGATAGATAGTATAACAGAAAACGCACACATACATAATGTAGATATGCAATTGTATATTTAAACACAATAAAATAATCTAAATATCAGATATGATATGCGATGTATATGTTAAATCTCATGGCATGATTTTGAACAATTAAAAATGTATAAGTAATGATATATATATCAAGGAAACATACTCGTAAAAATCAAATACAATGTAATCGCGAAGCCTAAGTCAAATCAACGCATGATTTTTGATTTTGAACAATTAAATCTCATGGCATGATTTTTGAACAATTAAAAATCAATACAATCAAAAGATATAAAAATCAAATCAAGGAAACATAGTCGTAAAAATAATAACATATAAAATAATGATCGGCACGAGGATAGAGGAGTTATACAAAGAAAGGGTAATCGCGAAGCGATGAGACAAGAACGATAGAAAACTCTGGAGTCAAAGAGTGATAAGATAGGGATGAAATAAAATCTATGAAGAAAATAGCATAAGGGCTCAAGAATAATCTCACGGATTAAATATGACAGGCATCTAAATTGTCCATTATATTCTTACTAATAAGGACTCGGAACCATGACCTGTATGGGCCACCACTAAAACCTGTCACGCCCCGCTTCCCAAAATACACGGGAATCGGAACGCGAACAAGCCGCGACGTATTAGATTGAGAAGAAATATACATTATCATTTTTTCTTTTCTTTTCTTTTCTTCTCAATCTAATACGCTAAGCGTTTGGAAATGAATACAATGCGAAGTCACAGGTCTCTGATCATAATCAGCAAGAATATAATAGACAAACTCAGAATAAATATATCATATCACAAATAGGATAACATCCGAGACATAATATTCGGGTCAACATGTCACTAAGTCCGTTCATAACGTACGAAGCCTAAGTCATGAACTACTAGGGGTTCTCAAACACAACAGGAAATAATAATAAATACAATCAATCATGTGCAACGATATCATGACATATCACATAATTAAAATGAGAATCACAATCGCGAGATTTTTAAAAATAATCTTTTAAAATAATAAATTTATTTACTTCAAAATGATTTCTTTACCCAAAATAAATTCTTTATTTCTTGTTATAATTATCCAAAAATAATATCATTTTCTAAAATAACACCTTTTAAATAATTCTAAAAACATTCTTTAAATATTCTTTTTACTACTTCCTCTTACAAAATAATTTCTTTTCTAATTTTAATTAATCTAAAATAATTC
>BQKN01064825.1:280325-309649 GCA_022839385.1 Asparagus kiusianus
TGTCGAGCTATGCTAAGGGACCTATAGGCAGTTTTATACGCCTACAGATACCCCCTCCAAAGCATTCCAGCCTCATTCTTTTATAGAAGAGTCTGGAATGCTTTGGATATGATTGCCCCTACTCCTTGTCGGTGTAACGGGACCTGGAACGACTTTTGTTCTGTATTCCTTCACTCCTTCAGGCTATTCGGTGCTTTGTCGAATGCTTGTAAGGATTCCGGTGCTGCATTTATTGTCTGACCGTTGTCGGAATTTGAACTTTGAAGTCGATTCCTGATTTTCCAATCTTTTAGCTCGTGCTCATTGGTTCGACGTACAACTAACCCTCGATTGTTGGCGTTGAGTCTTCATTTGTGACGCGTTGTCCGGCGTCGTGTTATTGAGTTATCCTTAAGAATATTTTTAGAAAAATATTCTCCAGGAACTTCTCAATAAAAATAGGGAATAGTTTATACTCGTATACCTTATTGGAGTATTTCCGTGCTCAAAATGAGCTGAACCGGCTTGAAAATGAGCCAAAAAAGGCAGTAATTTGACTCGAAAAAAATTTCTTCCGTTCCTTCCGAATGTGTGGGAGAGACAGGCATAAACCAAGGATGAGACCCTCAGTTGATTTGAAGTCGTTTCGACGCTTAATTCAGTCTCTTTTGAACTGATTTGGACTGGTCCGGTTCGGTTCAACTTGGTCCGGTTCGGTTCAACTTGGTTCACCTTATAAAAAGGGGTCCATTTTTTCTTTTTCTCCTTTTCCTCTTTTCCTCTCTAGGGCCGGCCCCCCCTCAACCCTCTTTTTTGATTTTCTCTTCCCTCGAGTGTCTTTTCTCCTCGAAACTTTGATAGTTGTCCCAGATCTAGGCTTCCTTTTGATCTTGGACTGAAAAATCCCTCGAAAAACCATTTTTTAGAATTTCTCTCAGGCCCCTTGAGCACGTGGTGAAAGTTTCCTAAAAGATCCCATCTTTATTGGATCTCGAGCCTTTCTTCAGGTAAATCCTCCACAATTTTGATCTTTTTCATGCTCAATTTAATTTATGTACTTGTGGGATCGCATGTGAGGGTTGAAGGTGTGATTTGATGCCTCGAGTTAATCTTTCAAGGGGGTAGATCTGATAAAAAAGTGGTCTTTTTCTAGATCTGACCTCTTTTAAATTATTTTGCAGCTTGTCATGTCGCTCGCTACGAGAGGTCGTTCCCCTGCTATGCCGGCTGATGGCGCGCCTCCCTCCTATGCTGGTGAGCTATTTTTGGCAGTATTTGGAAATTTACAAATTAGTCCCTATTTTCTTGTAAATTTACAAATTGGTCCCATTTTACCCCACGTTGTTCTCCTTGGCGAGGCAATCGAGAAGAGCCTCGATTCTCCTTGGCGAGGATCGACGCTTTAAAGATATGTTTTGCTTGGTCAAAACTATATCTCAAAATTAAAGGGGGCGATTTGACGCTACATTACGCTTTATAAGGCAGGGATATGTTGTCGACATACCCTGTTTTGTGATTGCACAATGTGGCCAAATCGTCTCACCCTTTATAAGGCAATGACTCTATCTTAGCTATTTGTAAGATGAGTTCAATTTCCTTTTATAATCGAGACTAACCAGTGTTTGATTGTCTATTTTGCAGTGGGGTATCCTTCTGGCTCATTCTCGTCCCACGCAGTATATGGGCGTCGTGGTGAGTATTACTCGATTTCCGACGATCCTTCTCCTATTCCAGCTACTCCTCAGTTTGTTTCGGGCACATCTACTGAGGTTACCCAAGTGGTGAAGGAAGGTGGTCATCGAACTCTTCGCCAGCTGATTACAGATGCGCCTTTCGTGAAGGACGCCAGCTCTACCCAGCCTCTTCGGAAGAGTGATTTCTTGTTTGGCGATTCTGTTGACGATCCAGATGCCGTATTCATTGATGCTGAGCAGTGGCTCCATAAGATTGGCAGCAGATTCATGTACTTGCCGGAGATTCCTCGTCATCGTTCGTTGACTGAGCTCAGGCGTCAGGCTGTGACACGGGAGATGTCGTGGCACTTGACGGAAGATCATGAGAGTGTCCATTGTGGCTACATCACCCATCAGGCAGCTCCTGGCTCGAGCAGGAGTCACATCACTGGATTGCATCCCGGAGTAGTAGGACTAGATGCGCCACCACGTAACGAGCTCCTCTCCATCGCTTCTACTTTGAGGAACCGTCTTGCTGCTCTAGGACGTGAGATGCCCGCGACGCGTCACAGGTTTTATGGTTGGGTCCACTCTTCGGACAAGTCTTGGTGGACCCGTATGACGACATATGTCTTGAGCCGATGGGGCGAAGAGTTGCACGCTTGTGGCTTATATGCAGCTATCCGTGCCACCATGTATGGCTTGCCGATCAGTTTGAGGCATTTTTGTGCTTTGTTCGAGCTATATAATCCAGACTCGAACACTTTTCTGACCCGGCAAGGGGAGTTGGGCTTGGCTCTTCATGAGATGCACAGGATTTCTGGATTGCCCATGGGACAGATGCTATACCAGGAGTACTTTCCCTCTAATCATGAGTTAAGCCAGCTGAAGGATCGCATGCCCGACCGTTATGAGACCCTATGGGACCTCACTTGTCATTATCACATTGCTTTGGCGCAGTCTGAGCCTTTAGCAAAGAGAACCAAGGTATGTGTGAGTCTGAGGCAGTTTGCCAATTATCTGTTCAGGAATCTGGAGAGCAGCTCCGGCGAGGATATTTGTGAGTTAGCCACACTCACTCCCTCAGAGGTGAATAATCTAATGAAGAAGACCGACTCTCATTCTTATACCGCTAGCAGTCCTGAGGGTGGTTTCTCCGCAGGGACCAAGTTCAGGTCATTCTTATGGCATGCGACCGCCCCGATCCGACCGATGACTCTTCTTGCCGGCTTTCTTGCTATCTGGTTGAAGAAGTGTGTGGTTTCATATCAGTCTTGCGACGCCTTGCCACTGGAGGTACTTTACCCAGCAGTTCAGCTCGCCTATAAGAAAGATCTTTCACTTCTTCCGGCGATGGTGACTAACATTCATCGAGGACTTCGACAGCTTTCCAGTGCCTTCACACGGAAGGAAACCGATTCGCCAGGTCAGATTCCCACTCTAAAGGTGGAGCTTCCATATGCTTATTTGATGGCTTGGTTCGTCCTTCACCGTTCAGACATGATGTCAGTGCCGAACACCATAGACCACTCTATTCCCCTGCTACAGTTGCTTGAGAATGGCAGGTGGGAGGGCCGCGGATTCTCTGACGTCAGACAGCAGCTGCAGGTCCACAAGTGTTGGGCATTCTCCACTTGTTTTCCGTAGTTCTCCGGCCGATACGGCGAGTGCTTGATAGATGATGAGAAGACGAGAGAGTACCGGACTCACTTAGACATCGGCTGCTTTAACTGGCTAGTGAACATTAGGCCCGGCTATCTGATCTTCCGGGTGAGGGATCAGTGCTTCATAGAGCCATATCTACCTTGCCGATTTGCTCGCCAGTTTGGCTATGATCAGCTCTACATCGGGAATCCTCGTCAGCAGTTTCGGACACATAGTGGTTTGGTAGACGGTCTCCGTGCATGGTTGTGGACCGTGACTGGCTGTACCGGTGCTAAGTTCAGCCTCCCGAGTATTGACCGGCAGTTGAACCTTACTTTCTTGAGCTGCAAGTGGTTATTAGCAGCTAACAAGACTGTCCCCGTGAAGCCGATTGCAGAGATAGAGGCTGAGGAGGCTTCTCAGCTTGATTCCCGTAGGATTCGGGAGAACGCTCGGGCACAGAGGATACGGAACAAGACTCGCCGGATTGATGAAGAGGGCCAGAAGACATTCCATTCCACAGACGAGGCTTCAGGCGGAGATCCTGAAGATTATGATGACTCTTCTGAGCGAGGTTTGTACTTCATCTTTTCTTCTATCTTCCAGAATCATTGAACTAACTGTGGTTTGATGTTTCAGGGACCACAGCCGACCAGGATGAAGAGTTCCGTCCTCCTCCCCGGGCGAGACCTTCGATCCCCATTGCTAGGCGGAAGAGATTGGCCCGTAAGCCACGTGCAGCTTCCCGAGCCTCAGATATGGATCTGGCTGGTGACGATCCTGCTAGTGACAGAGGTAACATCTATCCCGAGGACCATTCCCTTGGTTATTCGGCACATTGACTTATACTTTTCCATCTCTATATAGGAGTGCGTGGAGAGACTCCCGATCCTATTCCTGTATCTCCCGATGAGTTTGACCCACCACCCCCTGTAGAGAGGCCTACAGGGGTTGCTGACATCAGAGAGGAGGTCAATGTAGGACCTGATTCCGTGAATCAAGGTACATCTAACATTGACAACGTATTTCTTTAGATAATACACCAATGAATTTAGGGTATCCTCTAACTGTTTTCTGCTTCTTGCTCCTTCAGATAATTTGCAGGAGGCGAATCTTGGAAATGAAGAGGCTGATGCGCCCAGGAAAGGTAATTCATTCCCATTGGTAGTGGTCTCTTCATTCTTCTTTGGCACTTACATTCTTTTATGTCAGATTTCTCCATTGATGATTTTGACGAGGGAAGCTTGTTTGCGGACACTCCTATGATGCGCTACATATATAGCTCTCCTCAGATCGATGACCAGTTACCAGGGGATATGTTTTCTGAGCCCGCTTTCGCTGAAAATCCCGAGGATGGTTCCTTCGAAAGTATGTGCCTCTTTTTAAGTCAATTATAGGACTAGCCAATTTTGACTAATACGGCTATAATGAGACGCCTCTGTGAATTCCGTTTTGAATTTGACAGGAGCTTTTGCTGAGGAAAATCCTATTGAACCAGCTGCGAGACCAACTCCACCAGTTGATACATCTGCAGCCGTCACATCTTCACCACTACCCCCAGCGGCTCGGGAAGGTATGAATTAAGTAACTGAAAGTATTACTCATTTATTTCTCAAGGCCACTTTTGACGAATTTTTCCTTCTTTGTGTAGGGGTTTCTTCTCGGCTCCATGTCCTTGTGAAGGAGTTGCTATCAGATAACGATCCTAAGAAGATCGTTATCTGTATAGAAGTCCGCTCCTTCTTCTCCTTCGTGAATGCTATGATTGGCAAGCTCTTCCACGATGGACTTTCCCTTCCCCAGTTCAAGCCTTTCCTAGATCCCAGAATTAATTCAATAAGAGAAGCAGGATATCCAGATCTGGCGAAGGCTATAGTCGACGACCTCGACTGTTTAGAGCGTGAGCTTCAAACGTTTCGTGAGCTTCGGGATGCAGGTGCCTCCTCCTTTATTGCTGTTGAGCTGGATGCTCGCCTACAGTCACTACGCGAGACTCAGATGGTTGCTGAGCTCGAGATTCAGATGCAGCGGGACCGAGTAGATCGAGTTGGGACCGACCTTACTGCTAGATTGTCTTCGCTTGCCGAGCTCGACCTTTCTGTTACCTCTTGTGCGACCGAGATAGACCAGCTCAGAAGAGCACTCCGTGAGAAGGAGGGGGCCATGGATATTCTTCAGATGGCGAGAGCACAGGCTCAGCAGACCTACACTGCTATATCTGATGAGTTGACATCCTTGAGGCAGAAGCTAGTCGAGACAGAGGAGATTGCTTCGAAGACTTCAGCCACCACTGAGGATTCTATCAGAGCTGAGCTTAGACAAGCTTATGATGAGAAGCTGTCTAAGATTAGTCAGCAGATTTTTGACCTTGGGCATGATGTATAATTTTGTTTACTAAGTACTCTGACTTTTGATTCTCTTTTAGTGACACTGGTCTTTTTATCTTTATTATGATTCGTCATTCCGTTTGAAATGATTGACCACAATATTCATAGGATTTTTGGCAAACCCTCAGCCATCAACGGGTTTGATATGCCTTTACCGACCACCGTTTGAGTCGGGCTAGCATGCGAATTGTTTAAATCCGCTCGCATGTAACGTTGCGCTCAGAGATTGAATTCTCTAAGACTTCGCGCTATGATGTCGAATACATAGACTTCGCCATTGTTACGGGAATAGGCTACCCGGCGACACGTGTTAGGTGTTGACTTTAGGATTTTTGGCTAACCCCTAGCCTTCAACGGATTTGATTAGCTTTTACCGACTACCGTTTGAGTCGGGCTAGCGTGCGGATTGTCTAAATCCGTTCCACACGTCACGTTAAGCTAAAAGAGTTAACCCTTTTAGTGCTACGATATTGAATACGTAGACTTTGTCTTTTTCTTGTGAAAAGACTAAACAGCAACGTGTATGAGACGTTGACTTAGGATTTTTGGCAAATCCTCAGCCTTTAACGGATTTGATGTGCTTTTACCGACTACCGTTTGAGCCGGGCTTACATGCGAATTGTTTTAATCCGTTCCGCATGTGACGTTGTGCTAAGGGAATGAACTCCCTTAGACTTTGTGCTACAACTTGGAATATGTAGACTTTGTCATTGTTATGGGAATAGGCCACCCAGCAACGTGTCTTAGACGTTGGCTTATCCCTACTTAGGCTTTGGGATAAATTTCCCCATAGTCAGACTCTGGTATCTCTTTCTACGGGTAGAGATTAAACCGGCGGCGCGTATTAGGCGCCGACATATCCTTTCTTAGGATTCAGGATGAAATTCCCCACGCGTGTGAGGCATGGATTTTGGTGTTATTAATAACAACCAGCCACAATGTTGAATATGTGGACGAGTGTTCTTTTTAACGGTTAAGAACTAACCGGCGGCACGTGTTAGGCGTCGACTTATCCTTACTTAGGTTTCAGGATAAAATACCCCAGAATCGAACTCTGGTGTCTTTTTCAATCGGAAAAAGACTAAACCGGCAGCGCGTGTTAGGCGCAGACTTATCCCTTCTTAGGATTCGGGATAAACTTCCTAGGATGAATCCTAAATTGGAAAGGAGTTGGTGTGGGAAAGGAAGAATTTTATATTCTGTTTCCCGAGCAAGGAAAGAAGAATTTTATATTCTGTTCCTTGATTCTAGAAAGGAAGAATTTTATATTCTATTTCTAGGGAAAGAAGGAAACTAGAAGTGGGATCTCCACTCCGAGAATCCGGAAGATCTAGATAAACTTACCTTTTATAGGATTGGTTATCTGATCGAAAAATGAGCTCTTCGTTTATCGAAGTGAAATTTCAACTTCGGTTATAACCATGCGACAGTTTAACCAAAGAGAAAGAAATGGAGTTCTTTCGTTTATTGAAAGAGGACTCCGGACTGAAAGAGGACTTTTTCGGTGGACCCACTATCAATTGAAATCGATCAGTGAGGGATTTTGGTGGAAAAATAAATTTGGGTTATTCTCTAGAATATTAAGTGTAATATTCTTCGAGGAACTTCCCGATAAATGAGTTGTCCTGAACGTACTAGGGATAGTACTTCTTCAGGAACTTCCCATTTATTGGCATTAATTGCCTGATACCCTCTAAAGAAATTAAGCGGTAAGCACCGTTTGAATAAACTGTGTCTATTACAAATGGTCCTTCCCACTTAGGTTCGAATTTACCTTTCTTCTTAGAGGTGAGGATTATTGGTCGACGAGCAGCGAGGACCAGATCTCCTTCCTTGAAGCTTCTTTGGCGAACCCTTTTGTCAAAAGCTCTGGATATCCTGTCCTGATAGAACTCAATGTGTTGTTGAGCTTCCAAGCGCCTTTCGTCCAGCCTTTCGAGTTCTTCGAGACGCTTCTGATGCTGCTCTTCGGTCGTCATCTCCGTTGCGAGAGCGATCCGAAGGGAGGGGATTTGAATTTCCAGGGGTAGCACAGCTTCACATCCGTATACCAATGAATATGGGGTAGCTCCCGTGGGTGTGCGTATGGTAGTGCGATAAGCCCAGAGTGCTTCTCCGAGTTTATCGTCCCAATCTCGCTTGTTGGTTTTCACGAGCTTTGACAGAATCTTGATGATCGTCTTGTTGAAAGCTTCAGCTAATCCGTTCGCAGCGGGGTAATAAGCTGTCGACGAAACATCTTGGATCTTGAATTTGTCACAGAACCTGATGAAGGCGTTGCTTATGAATTACGGACCGTTGTCATGAATGATCCGCCTCGGCACGCCGTGTCGGTATATGACATGATGCATGATGAAGTTGATGACATTGTTCGTCTTCACTTCTTTAAGCGGAATGGCTTCAGCCCACTTTGAAAAGTAGTCGGTGATAGCGAGAATAAATCGATCACCTTTGACTGAAGGAGGAAAGATAGGACCGACAATATCCATACCCCATGTCTCGAATGGCCAAGACGTGGTTGATGTGTGTAATCGCTCCGGTGGTTGGTGCATATAATTCGCATGCACTTGACAAGCGTGACATTCTCGGGCGTACTCGATCGCGTCGCGAACCATTGTTGGCCAGAAATATCCCATTCTTCTGATTCGATCATATAGCTTGGGACCAGGCTGATGTGCACCGCATTCTCCTTCATGTGCTTCCTTAAGAACTTCTTTTGCTTCTTCGTTCGAAAGGCATCGGAGGAGTAAGTCGTCATATCCCCGGCGATATAACGTACGGGTCTCGGTATTGTAAAAGAACCGTGGTGCTCTTCGGCGAATAGATTCTTTTTCTTTTACGTCCTCCGGCAAGATGCCATATTGGACGTAATCAATGATGGGAAAACGCCAATCTCGGGACTCGGACCCGATTTGGGTTGAGTTCACCTCTTTGGCGTTTATGTTTCTATCTTCCTCCTCTTCGATATCCATATCGTATATGGGTACGCAGAGTTGGTGTGATCTTACTGTGACTAGCAGTTCGGTTTCGGGCGGTTGCGCGAGTGATACTGCTAGTGCTGCCAGTGCATCTGCATAAGCATTCTGCAGACGCGGGATGTATTCAATGTAAAATTCTTCAAAAGAATCTGCCATTCTGACGGCCTCCTGGTGGTATGGAATCAGATCCGGGTTCCTGACTTCATACTCCCCACGAACTTGGTTGACAATCAGTTGAGAATCTCCAAAGGCTTCGAGATATTCGACCCCCAGCTCTTTGGCGAAACTGAGTCCTATGAGGAGTGCATTATACTCAGCTACATTGTTAGAGCACGGACTCGTTAGTGAATAAGCTCGAGGCATCACGTGCTTCCCTGGGGAAACTAAGACAACTCCAACTCCGGAAGTGACCTTAGGACATCCAGGGGTTACTGCCTTATTAACTGCTCTCGAAGCACCATCAAAGTATAACTGCCATACTTGTTGGTGTGATGTGGTATTAACCTCGTGGGTTTCGTCTGGTAAATCATCATATACCTCAACTGCGTCTGTTGTCGGGCTTGCCGCCAAAAGATCACAAATCGCTTGTCCCTTGACTGACTTCTGCTGTTTGAAGTGCAAATCATACTGGGACAAGAGGAGGGCCCACTTTGCCAACCGCTAGTTCATCGAACCTGGTTGAGTCATGAATACCCGAACCGGATTAACATTGGCAATGACGTAAATCGTCTGGCCCACCAAGTAATGTTGCATCTTCTGTACTGCGAACACCAATGCGAGACATTCTTTCTCGATCATTGGATACCGAGACTCGGCGCCTATCAAGGTCCTACTTAGGTAATAAACTGCCTGTTCGTGACCATTATCATCGTCTTGTGCTAATAAAGCACTTACCGAATGGTTCATCGCCTTGATGTAAATCAAGAACGGTTTACCTGACTTTGGTGCAACAAGAACAGGGGGATTCATCAGATACGTCTTGATATCTTCGAATGCCTTCTGGCAAGCATCGTCCCAAATAAACGATACGCCCTTCTTGTTTAGCTTAGAGAATGGTTGACACTTCCCAGAAAGATTTGAAATGAATCTCCGGATATACGCCAAACGCCCTTTCAATCCTCTGAGTTCTCTTAGATTCTTCGGGGGTTGCAATTCATTTATCGCCTTTACCTTGTCTGGGTCGATATGTATACCCTTGGTGGTAACGACGAATCCAAGGAATTTTCCGCTGGACATTCCGAGGAAGGATTTTGTGGGATTCATCTTCAATTGATGACTCCGCATAAGATCAAACATTGTTCTCAAGTCCTTGATGTGATCTTCTTTGCTGCGGCTTTTTACCACTAAATCGTCAACGTAGCATTCAACTGTTTTCCTGAGGTGTTTCTGGAAAATCTTAGTCATCGCTCGTTGGTATGTGGCACCTGCGTTCTTCAGACCGAACGGCATCACCGTGTAGCAGAAGACACCGAGGGGCGTTCTAAATGCTGTATGCTTTTCGTCATCGGGATGCATCTTGATTTGATTATACCCCGAAAAGCCATCCATGAAAGACATTCTCTCGAATCCGCACGTATTGTCGATGATGACGTCCGTGATTGGGAGAGGAAAATCGTCTTTTGGACATGCTTCATTCAGGTTCCTGAAGTCGATGCAAATCCTGATTTTGCCATTCTTCTTCATGACTGGGACGATATTGGCTAACCAATCTGGATGCTGCTCCTCCCGGATAAACCCTGAGTCGATCAATTTCTTGACCTCTGCCTCGATGGCTTCCATAATCTGCGGACGAAACCGTCTTTGTTGTTGCTTGACAGGTTTAGCATCCGGCTTGATGTCGAGGCGGTGCATAGCCACATTGGGGTCGAGCCCTGGCATGTCCTCGTAGTTCCACGCGAAGACGTCGATATATTCCCTGATAAGGGCAATTAACTCCTCCTTCTCATCTGATGGAAGACTACCGCTGATAAATATGGGCTTTGGGTTGTCTTCATCGCCCATGTTAATTTGGATTACTTCGTCTTCGGTGGGTGGCTCTCTTTGTTCGAACCTATCACCATATTGCATGTTTAGGTGATGAACCCATGGGTCCTCCCACGTTGGCATTTGGTCGTCGTCCTCCAACGTAGACGGATCAGCTGTAGTCATGTTCGACATTAAGGCCTTGAACATTTCTCCCAAACTTGTGTCGGAATCTTCAGCTGACGAATCTAGCAAGTATCGATCCTTGGCTTTGTTAGCAATTTGATCTATGATTTGCCAACCACATTCGTCATCTGATGAGACATAGCCTAGGCCTCTCTTGTGACGGTAATAATTATCCGGTTTCCCTTTCGGGACATATGCCATTGTGACTGGTACACGGGAACCTCGATCGAAGTATAAACCTTCTCCGAGTGTAAAGTCGTATCCTTGTTTTTCCATGAGCGCACGCGCTTCCGGACTATACTTTGATAGGTGAAGACCAGATTTGTCATCGTCTTCATCTTCTCTTAGGAAATGATCCGGCAACGGAAGATTTTCTCCTTTACCGTAGATCACTTCTTTTTGTCGTCCTGTTTTGGCAGGAATAATCCGAGTTGTTCCGAAGGAATGCTGGAGACGCTTCTTCGTTACATACGACGATCAGAGCGGCATACATAATTCGGGATTATCGTATAATCCCTTTATCACATCATCAAAAGACAAGGAGTACTCTAAGCCATTATTTATTTCAAGTTCGGCAAGTTGCCAGTTACAACCGCCATCTGACGACTGTTCGTCGTCGAGATTGATTACAAAGGGTACAATGTCATTAAAAACAAAACCACCATTGTAATCGAATCCGGCCTCGGAATCAGCTTCTTCTCCGCTGTCCGTGCCTTGGACCGATGGTTCTGTATCGGATTCGTTACCATAAAGGAGAGAATCTGTGAAGTAGTTCTCGTACCCTTTGAATGGCTGCTTATCCGCGACCACCGTCCTAACTCTTCCATCAGTGTCGACATATTTCAAACACTGATGTAGAGTGGAGGGGACTATAACGTTACTATGGATCCAAGGCCGACCCAATAGTAAGTTATAGGATGTCTCAGCATCAATCACGTAGCACGTGACCTCCGTCTTTAAATTGCCCATTTGGCATTTTATCCGGATTTTACCCAAAAGTCTTGACCCGCTGGTGTTGAATCCATATATGACTGTGCCTGTAGACGCCAACTTGCTGACTGGAATGCCAAGGCTGTGCATCAGTCGAAGTGGCATAATACTCACAGCGGAACCCAGATCCACTTGGATTCGGTTAACTTTGCTGGAGCCAATGTACCCGACGAAGTACAGGGGCCGATCATGATTTGAATTCTTCGTCTGCATGTCCTCTTTGGTAAAGGTGATGCAGGGAATGTTCTTGGCTGCCACGTTACACTGTTGGGCTAACAATTCTAGCTCCTCAGGTGCTGGCTTGATCCTGGTAAGGAATGCCTCTGAATCGGCCAGGGCTTCTTGCAAGGCTTCTCTAGTTTCCTTAGATAGCCGCAGCAATTCATAAAGTGTTATCCTTGCTGGAATGTTGGCTAGCTGAGCCATGATGTCGAAGACACGCGGATTTTTCGAACTTCCCGGTTTATCTCCTCCAATTGGACGACTGAAGCGAGACTGCTTCGGGTTCTGAACCTCTTGGGATCCTTTGTCTTTCTGTTTATCTGCCGGCTGTCGTCGAACATCTTCAACCGGTTTGGGAATTGGGATCACCCCCATCTCTGTGAGGGTCTTGGCTGGTCCCTGTTTTGTCACCCCTAGCTTAGCTGCTTGTTCATTATGTGACGGATAGTTGAAGTGGTATTGGTTCCCGCTTCTGGTGGTGAAGACTTCTTGTTCATCTTCAGAAAGTGGGAAAGCTGGGATTCCTTCGTCATCTTTTCCTGGGATGGCGGAAACTCCGTAGCAAGACTTTCCTTTCCCTTTAGATTTCTTCGTGGATGACGATCCGGCCCATTGTTCATCTTTAATCAGGTCGGGGTGAACCCAAAGGATTTTGCCGTTCGGGGCCGTGTGTGGCACTAGTCCCTTTTGGCGCTGTCCGTGCGGGTCGTCATTTACCGTCTTCATCCCAACTTTGGTGACACGCTTCGGCTCAAACCAAGCTGTGGGTACTGACCCAAAACTGATCGACACCGCATTTGCTCCTACATTCTTGGCCGGTTTCGGAGTTATGACTCCTACATCGATCAACGCCTGGATCTTGTCCTTGAGGTGGTAGCAGGACTTCGTAGGGTGGTGGACTGCTCTATGATACGCGCAGTACCTCGGGTCCGTCACTTTAGTGGCCCCTTCATGATCCACAATCGCCGGCAGCTGAATCTTGTTGTTCTCCAACAGATATTTGAAGATGCCGGGAACTTCGTCATCTTTGAAGGAGTAGACTTTGGGAAACCTCGGCTCCGAAGACTTTTGCTTCTGAGACCGCTGCTGCCAATGTGGCTGCGATTGCTGTGGAGCTCGTTGCTGCTGCTGCTGCTGTTGCTGAGGTTGCAATTGAAAGGTTTGGTTAGCATCAACAGCATTAACCTGAGCTTTACCTTTTCCTTTCTGGTTGAAGTTCTGCTTCGGAGGGTTTATAGCCGGTTGGCCTCTCTCCGCCTTCTTCCTCCTGAGGAATCGCTCAGCTTGCTCGCCTCGGACCTTCAAGTCCTTCCATGTCTTGGATGGAGCTGTGCCCATTGCTTCCAAAACATCCAGCGAGAGGTTGTTGTGGCAGGTCTGAAGAATGAACTCCTCGCTGATCGGGTCCCGGCAATTCATCGCCTTATTCCGGAACCTTTTGACGAAGACTTCGACCAATTCTCCGTCCTTCTGCTTCTCATCGAGCAATGTCCCGATAGAGATTTCAGTGTCGTCATCGAAGAAATTCATAAGGAATTTGGTCTCCATGTCGTCCCAGCTGTTTATGCTTCCTGGCTTGAGGCGACGATACCAATCGAAGGCAGCTCCGCGAAGAGTGCCAACGAATGACCGCACCATCAGAGGCTCATTACCCGAGATGACTCCCAAGTGCGATTTGAAATAAATCAAATGCTGAGTTGGTGAACCCATCCCATTAAACGGCGTGAAGTTGATTAGACTAAACTTTGCCGGATATGGGATCGATTCCCACTCTCTTGGGTAAGGACAGGGAATGCCCGTCTTTTTAGTCTCTTGAGCAGAAATCAATGTATTGATTTTGCTTTCGAGGTTCTTAATTTTCAGGCTTTCACCTGTGTCTTCGCTAGCATTATCGTTACCACCCCCTAGATTAATGGGAGGGTTATTGACGTTGCGAGCTTCATTTGTATCCTCATCTTCCAAGTTGTTCTGGTTTTGACGACTTGGTTCCCCTTGTTGGTTCCTTAATGCTTGGATCTGTTGGTCATGCATCTCTCTCATGTTCTGCATGGCCATCTGCATCTCAAACCGAAAGGTTTCCTGTTGTTTGGCAATGGCATCTTCAAGCATCTTGGCCACTTGCTCCGCGCTTATCATGAACGACTCGCGGGGTTGCCCTTCACTGGACACAGTATTGTCAGACGCAACGGCTGAGCCAGCATCTGATTCTTCATCTTCTGAAGGTACTCTTGTCCGGACCCTACCGTACGTTCCTCGCTTGATGGCCCCAGACTATAAACGGGTCCTGGGTCGGGATGCTTCTGGAATCGTCTCGGGGTTATCCTGAGCCGATGTTCCTCTGTTGGTCATGTTGACAGTGACCCTTGAATGTTCACCGTCTTCGACCATCGTTCTTTTTCTTCGGAAACGCCTGGGCCTTGGCTTTGGCGCTTCAATGCTGAGTCTCTCGAACACGGAAACTCTTTCGGGGACTGTCTTTACACAGTTGCACTCAGACAGTACTGCCCGAATGAGTTTTGAACACGGACATTGAGCTTCAAACCTCTGAGGGCTTCTCTTTCTGGATTTGCTCGTACCCGCAACACGATAGTACAGCTCGTCCGTTTGAAAGTCGGAGCAACCTATCGTGTGTGGGCACGATTTCTCAGGTATAATGTCATCATCCTCGGACGACAACATTTCCTTATGAGGATTAATTGCCTTTTTCGGGCTCTCGAGAGTTATACGCCTCGAAACACGTCTTCGTGGACGTGAATCTTCAGCGGAATCTTGCACTTGAATGCGCAAAGTTGTGCGCTTGGGTGCCACAGTTTTCTCCAAGTGTTGAGGGTTGCGGCGACCCCCAGCGTGTTGCATTGTTGTGGGCTTCTTCATTGGCCCCAAGCGTTCTTGAACTGGAGCTTTACCTCGTTCCTTCGGAAGTGGACCGAGTCGCTCCAGAACGGATTTTTTCTTCTGGGATGGTCCTGCGGGATCTCCCAGGGCAGTTGCGGCAATCACCGGCTGTTTGGGTTGCTTTGGAGGCTGCGGGTCTTGCTCCTTAGCCTGAACCGCTTCAGACTTTGGCCTCCAAACTTTGCGAGTTGGTGGCGGCTTCTTGACCACCTCCTTCTGCAGCTTCCGACGGGCTTCTTCAGCTTTGGCCCGTGCTTGCGCCGATAACGCGCGGCGTTTGCGGATGCGCTCCTCCAAAGTCGAGCGATTCCGTTTGACACGGACCCACTCCATAGTTGATGGTTTAGAGGAACCACCCTGCATTTGCTGTTGAGGCTGCTTGCCTCGTTTGTTCTTCAGATCCGCATGATAGCGGACCCCGTCAACGGACTCAATGGCCTTGGCGAATTGCTTCGCGAGGCGTTGACGCTGCCTCTGGCGGGCTCTCTTGGATAGAGTCACCACGCCTTCAATGGCGGATTTGACCTTCTTTGAGGTCGGTAGGGCCTCACTCAACGCAGCTTCGGCGTCGATTGGGGTGAGGTCGTCGTTGGTGGCTTCAACTTCATCGCACCAACGCACCTTTCTCCTAGAGGAGAGCTTTTGGGACTTCTTGGACTTGGGGGAGGAGGTAGATCCGGACGAGGAGACGTATTCCTCGTACTTCTGTTGGTCGAATTCATACTCGACCTCCTCCACAACCGGGATCGAGATCCGCGGCTGCGACGCTCCAGCTTCGGCAGCGAAGCTGTTGGCTCCCGCTGTGGTCGCCAGATTGTTCGCGTGGAAAATCATGTTCTTCTTCATTGAGGATTCCATTACAAACTTTAAAAACAACTTTATGCGTTTTACAAATATCCGGTCTTTTTATAAGAGCCGGTTACAATGAAGATCGAAATAAAGAAAGAAACAAAAAATTACAACTTTCCTTTGAACAGATCGCGAGCTCCTATTTTGCGGTCCCTCGCTTTGTGGGGTTCTTTGCCTGCGCCGGGGTTATGTGCCGTGGACCACCGCGTGATCTCGATCCAAACAGATCTACGACGTATTACGGGTACTATCTCGCCAAGGAGATAATAGCCGTGAGGGATCGTTTCGCCAAGGAAACGACCGCTCGAATCTCGGGATCAAAGGCCAAGCTTTGATCCGGAGTGTAGGGACGTAGATCTGAGGATTAGCTTCTTCGAACTCTTGTCTTTTTTGTTGTTGCGGGTGCTCGCCAAAAAACCGAATCCGAGGGTCCAAGTCTTCAAGCCTTCACAATTCCGAGTTGAGGTGACAATCCGGCAGAGTTTCGGCTCTTTAGAAGTTCAACCAAAAAGTCCTGTTAAAATGAACAACCACCCCCCCTATTTATAGCCTCTCTGAACTGTGCGTTTGTGCACAAGAGAGAGGGGGGGAGTCGGGCCACCTCAAGGTGGCTCGGCTTGGGCCGAGCCACCCCGGGTTGGCTCGGCTCGAGCCGAGTCCCCGGGTGTGTTTCGTTTTCCGTCGTTTTCCCATTGTTCGGCTGTGTCCGCGATTCGGTTGTTCGTTTGATTTGTTCGGGTTCTTGATTTGATAGCCCGAGTCCTCATTTGGCAGTAAATCCGCCTCGGTGTTTGAGTTCAAGTCCGTTTTGTTGTTGGACGACTCGTTAACTTTCTGAACCGTTGGATTGGTTCCACACGCGAACGCATCCCATTGCTTGCGTGCCTCATCGCCTCGTTGGCTTGTTTCGTCGCTCGAACGTCCGTTGATTTGTCGGTTCCTTGTGTCGAGCTATGCTAAGGGACCTATAGGCAGTTTTATACGCCTACAGTTGGGAGGTCGTGTATGTCCCCCAGTCGGATATGTTGTTCGAGGTTCATTCACTGGGCCTAAGTGTTCTCTGACCGAAAGTTTTCCTCAATCCCCATGCAATGGACCAAGGCGATCCGTGATGTTCATCTTGAATTGGGAAAGATCTATGCTGTCGTGTGACTTTACCAATGGTACTGGATAAACTGAATAGGAACAGAAGCGGGCGGTAACTCAAAAATGGTCGCAGGAGGCAAGGCAAGTGCCGGCCAGGCTGAACTAGCTCGGCCATGGCGTGGGCTAACTTAGGGTGGTCTGGTGTTGGCCGAGTCACCCTTTGCTAGCTCAGCCTTGGCCGAGCCACTATTGTCTGTCCTGGCCCTAGCTAAGCCACGCTTGGCTGGCTCGTATTTTCTGGGTGTCTCGGCACTTGTCCGAGTCACTATTTTGGATTTTGACCTCTATTCTTGGCGTGGTTTTGGTGGTTTCTTGGCCACCTTGTCCTCCTTTGTGCCTTATGCCTTTCATGCTAAGGCACGTGCGTGACGATTTTGAATGTTCTCCTCGAGAGTTAAACGAGTCCTTTTGATACGGACCCATTCACTGGCCGATGGCTTAGAGGAGGGACCATTTGCTCGCTATTGAGGTGCTTGGCACTCCATGAACTTTAGATCAGCGTGATAACGGATCCTGTCAACCAACTCTAAGGCTTTGGCAAGATGACGTGCGAGGCGTTAGCGTTGCCTCCGACGAGCCCTCTTCATCAGAATTGGCGTGCCTTCGTTAAACAACTCCTAGACTGAATAGGAGTCATTGTGATCTTAAATCTCGGTTTTATTGGATGTCGGAGGAGCATTACAAGAGGATGCCTCAGCAACAATTGGGCGAGAGTCACCCCGAGCCTTTTTTCTGCTGATATCTTCCTGTACTTGCGGGACGAGGAAGATCTTAATGCGGTTGAGGAGAGGTATTGTTCAAACTTGTTCTGGTCGAACTCATACTCGACCTCTTCTTCAACCGGGATCTTTATCCATAGTTGTGACACGATAGTCTCTGCTGCGAGGCTGTTGGCTCCCACTGTGGTCGCCAATGTATTTGCATCGAAAGTTGATTTATTTGTCGAATCCACTACACGTTTATCGATTACAATGAATTTAAAATAGTTAGTCTTTTTATAAGACTTCTCACTTACACAAATAAAAAAAATACAACTCTCTTTAAACACACGCAGAGGATGTTTATCACCCGTTGTTTGCATGGAATCTTTGCCTATGCCAGGGACGTGTTAGTCCGTTGACCGTCACGGATCAGATCCGGTTAATATAACGAAAATTTAATTCTCTTACATCACAAAGGAAGTATTCACAAACATAAATAATCTCAACCAAGCAAGATTACTACTCTTCTCGAGATCAAAACCAAGTTTGATCCAAAGGAAAGGGGAATGGGCCTCAGATCTTTCGAACTCTCCTTCTTTATGCTAAAGAACTTCACCAAGATCTTCTAGTCTCTCTGAAATTCATGATTCACTCTTCATAGGGATAACACCTCGCCTAAATTTTAGATCCATTATATGCAGAGGCCCTAGGATTGTATTTATAGGCTTTAGATGTAGCGTTTTAAGGTAAGAATTGATGATTTGACCTCATCCTTAGTTAATAACTACTTAACCACGTTTAGAGATGATATCAAAGTAGTTGGAAGGCTCTGAAATGAACAAATCCTGAGAAAACCTATTAAAAATGTGTTTTCGGCATTTCTAGATGCGAGACACCCTATGGTGGATCAGCCTTGGCCAAGTCGTTTTCATACGACTCGGCTGCCAGGGGCTTTTTTGATTTGGTCTTATTCCACCGTTTTGCGTATTTTATTGTTTTGTTGACTCGTACACTTTATTGACTTGCTTCGTGCACTCGTATGTTTTTTCAGCACGGATAATCCTGTTTGACTCAGATAATGGTGTTCATTACCTTCTCTTCATTTTGAGCTGCGTGTGGGAACCTATAGATAATTTTTAACACCTACAACTAATAGTTAATTATGAAAACAGGACTGTCTAGAGACAAGGGTAAGGTTAAGAAACCTTTTACAAGACTTAGAAGACCCCAATAGCGGGGCAAAACTTTTCATGCCAGTAGCAGAGATGAGGACACGGCCAATTGCCACAGAGGATAGAGACACTACCTTCCATTCTGAGGATTGAGGGGATAGCAGGTCAGATTCAAGCTATCCAAGAGATTCCGGAGGGACAAATAGTCCTATATATCCCACCGCCAGTAGTTCAATAGTCGCTAGCCACCGGCAGGGTATATGAAGTCGTACCATGTAATCATGGTGCGAACAGGGCCATTGTGGAAGGTTCTTTCTTAGTGAATTCCTTTACATGTTGGATCTTGTTTGATTCACGAGCTTCACATACTTTTATATATCTTTCCTTTGTGGATAGGCTTCAGCTAGTTGCACATCCTTTAGATGTACCGTTATCCATCTCTACTCCTTTAGGAGAAATGTCCTTATTAGGAAGTGTCTATACGAGATGTGTCATCAGTCTAGATGAGTCTGAGTTTATCATCGATTTGATTGCTTTGCGGATGTTGGTGTTCGACATCATTCTCGGTATAGATTGGCTAAGTTGATCGTAGCGACCTCACAGGGCAACCAGTTTGCAGAATCATTTTTGATGTACATCGAGGAGGTGATGCTGAGGGACCAGAATGCTGATTTGTGCTAGACTAGAGTTGTCTGAAATTATCAGGATGTCTTTCAGGACATACCTGGGTTATCTCCTACGAGAGAGGTTGAGTTCTGCATCAAGTTGTAGCCGGGCACAACACTGATATCTCGAGCACCCTATCGCATGATATATATTGAGATGAGGGAGCTACAGACCCAGATAGATGAGTTGTTATCTCATGGTTTTATTCATCTAAGTCAATCTTCATGGGGAGAACTGGTCCTCTTCGTGAAGAAGACGGACGGTAGCATGCGATTGTGTAGCGCTTATCATGAGTTGAACAAGGTCACTATGCGAAACAAATATCCACTACCGAGGATTGATAACTTGTTTGACCAGCTATAGGGAGCGTAGTGTTTCTCAAAGATTGATCTTCATTCTGGTTATCATCAGTTGCGAGTTTGGGAGATGGATATTCCCACAACCACCTTTCTGACTCGATATAAGTCCTTAGAGTTTCACGTTATGCCATTTGGGCTGACCAATGCATATACGGTATTCATGGATTTGATGAACTGGGTTTTCCATCTATACTTTGACTAGTTCATGATTATTTTTATCGACAACATCCTTATATTTCGATATCAGATGTAGAGCACGAGCGGCAATCTTCAATTGGCCTTGCAGAATTTGGGGGAGTATAAGTTATACGCCAAGTTCAGCAAGTGTGAGTTTTGGCTATCTGAGGTTAGATTTTTAGGCCACGTCATTAGTAGAGAGGGCATTATAGTTGATCTAGCTAAGGTTGAGGCAGTACTGGATTAGGAGCCGGTGAAGAAGGTTTCAGAGATCCATAGTTTCTTAGGTTTAGCCAGCTATTGTGGGAAGTTCATTCAGGTCTTTTTGAAGATTGTGACGCTACTTACATGCCTTACGAAGATGGGTGTATAGTTTGTTTGGGGCACGGAGTGCCAGGAGGCCTTTGAGAATTTGAAGGCTAAGTTAACTACAACGCCGGTGTTGATTATTCCGAGCAGTGATAAGACTTTTGTTGTTTAGACGGATATATCGTTGTCAGGTCTTGGAGGTGTTTTGATACAGATATAGAGAGTGGTAGCTTACATTTCGAGTTGAGGACTCATGAACAAAATTATCTCACACATGATTTGGAGCTGGTAGCAGTAGTCTTCGCACTGAAGATATAGAGATATTATTTGTATGGAGTGCAATTTGAGCTGTTCATAGATCACTGATGTTTGAAGTACCTCTTCTCCTAGAAAGAGGTAAATCAGAGACATCGATGATGGGTTGAGTTGATTAAGTATTATGAGTTCGCGTTTCAGTATCATCCGGGAAGGGTGAACATTGTAGCGGATAGATTGAGCAGGAAGCATCGGCATCGGATTGCGGCTTTGAGGTGCTCGTTGTATCGGGATCTTCACACCCTTAGCCAGATTGAGTTTATGCTAGAGATCGGCGGGAGTAGCGTATTTTTGAGAGCTTTATCAATACAACCATCTTGAAGTGATAGAGTGGTCAAAGCTCAGCTAGAGGACTCTTGGATTCAAACCCAAAAGTGGGAGATTTCCAAAGAGCCAAAGGCTGATTGGACCGTTGGAGTAGATAGAGGACTTCGAATGAATGGCCGATTGGTGATGCTGAATAGTCCACAGCTGGAGAAAGACTTATTTGATGAGGTGCATCATACTAGATACACAGTGCAAATCAGAGATGACAACCGCTAGAGTTCCAGGTTTTGGACTATGTCTTTTTGAAAGTGTCACCAATGAAGGGAGTTTAGTCATTTGGTACATGGGGAAAGCTTATACCGAGATATATTGGTACATTCAGGATAGTGGAGCACATTGGAGTCATTTCATATTGGCTAGATCTTCCAGCATTTATGTTTAGTATAAACGATGTTTTTCATATTTTGATGCTTAAGAAGCATCGGCATGACGAGGAGCAACAGCGAGTGCTAGACACGCCAGAGGTGCAGATTCTTCATGATTTGACTACTATTAAAATTCCTGTGTGTATTCTTACCAAGGAGGACGAAAGACTTAGAAACAAGGTGATTGCTCTAGTCAAAGTTCAATGGATTTGGAAAGGAGCTGAGGAGGCTTCTTGGGAGTGCAAAGAGGATATGCGTCATGACTACCCACACTTGTTTGAACAGGTAAATTGATTGATTGATTATGATTTACTTTTTTTTACGATTTAGTCATATTTATATTTAACGCTAGAATAGGGGTATTAACACTTAGCTTCTAATCATTCGGAACACATGGTATATATATGGGGGGTTCCTTGTTTGGATATTTCACCCAACGTACTAGTTTTGCTTAGTTAAAAGTTAAGTGAGAGTATTCGTATTCAAGATGGTTAAGTATAGATATTGTTATATTTTATATCTGGAGATTAATGGTACAAGATCTGTACGGGAGGGTTTCCTTGTCTGGATTATCCCTCTTAGTACTTTTCTCATATTATTAATCCCTAAGATATGATTGCTGAATTTCTGGGATGAAATTCTTTTTTTTTAGGGGGGGAGCAGAATGTAAAACCTTGTAAATTTGAATATATTTTAATAAATAATAAAAATATATTATATGGTGATAAATAACATATAATGATGTTTGAGTATACTTGGGATTAATTTGAGATCAATCCAATATATATATATGTAAGTTAAGATGGAAAACTTGTACGAAAACATGCACAAACCTGTTTCTGGACTGTTAGTAGTTGACTACTACTCAAAGTAGTCGACTAACCAGCTTAGTAGTCGACTACGCTGAGTAGTAGTTGACTATCAGGGCTATTTCTAGTTTTTCTTTTAGATTTTGGGTTAGATTTGGTTTATATCTGAACCCAAGTTCTTATATCTCTTTTCATACATGTTTAAGCCCTATTTTTCAGAGAGAAAATTTGTGAGAATAGAAGCCACCTTCCTCCTCAAACCATAAACCCTAGTTTGTGAGTTTTGAGAGAGTTTTGAGGCTTTTGTTGAGAGGAAGGCGAAATTTTGGCATCATGGTTGAAGAACGATCTTGCACACACGTGTTTGAGGACTCCAGCAACATTCTAAGGCAAAATCATCTTCATCCACTCCTGCACCCTTAGTAATTTCAAGATTTAAAGTGTTAAATCCAAGTTTATATGCTTTATTCTCATTTTGATGTGATAAAAGATAGATTTTTGATAATAGATCTGTAACTTTTGTTAGATTTAATATTTTTCTTACTGTTAAAATTTGAAATATGATCATGATCATAAGGTTTAATTTTATTTTCATTTTATTTTTTACCTGTTAATAAAGTTTAACTTATGTGCAAAACCCTAAGTTGATAATTAATTGAGTTTCCTTGAATATTATCATGTTAAAACCTAGGGTTGTGATATCTAGGCTTTGTAATCTGATTTAAAATGAAATATAACTTTGTCATGTGTAGTTCTCATCATGTTTTCATAATCATGTTGCTTATATGTAATTAATAGAAGAGATTTATTAATGAAGGTGTTAACTTTTATTGAACCAAGATAATTTTATGTTCATAATCAAGATAATCTCTATTTAATGCATGCAAATTGTGTAAATCCTATTTAAGATTACATAAGTGCGAGTTGTTTAGTTAATTTCTTGTTTGCGCATATAAGTTTGAAGTTGCATGCTAAGTATTCGACTACTAAGATGAGTAGTCAGGCTAGTAGTTGACTACTCAGGCTAGTAGTCGATACTAAGGTTGATTTCCTTAGTTTTGTTTTGTACTTGTTTGAGATGTGTTTGTGGGGTTCGAGCCGCACTTCCTTATATGTAATTACACGAATACACAAGTACAATAGCATTGCACACATATTAGTAACTCAAAGGGGGTTTGGACAAGAATTGGGTTGTATATAATAGAGTTAGAGATTGTTCATACACTCATTGGATATCATTGATGAGCACAACTCAGTATTATATAGGATAGTACATCGATATACCAGATTTACATAGTTTATAAATGTAATGTGATGGATATCGTTGATGGACTCATTTCAGTACTACATGAGGTAGTGCGTCGATATTCCATATGCACAGGCCATTGAGTCGGGTTTGGATGCTTTATATAACAGTCCGTCCACACGAGTGTGCGATAAGGCTTGTGAGCTGTATAATTATGAGGCTTGTGAGGCCATCTATTTGGATACCTATAAGTTAGGCTATCCCGCACTCAGGCTACGTGCTGAGATCGCGATGAGACTAATGAGCCATGTACACTTTTTTTTAGAATACCTATAGGGTAGTGCATTGCATTTAGATTTTTTATTGATAGCCTAAGACTTTGGCGGATGCCAGATATGAATATGATCCGTCTTTGAATTATATGCATTTAGATTTTTTACTAGGTTATATGTTGGTATTTATTTTATCTTTCTAGTGATAGTGGAAGATATTATAAATATGGTATACTGATGTCTTTACTTTAAATATTATAAATATGGTATACTGATGTCTTTACTTTATGTATTGTATTATTTTATTCTTAGGTTGGGATCAATAATTAGTGATTCATAATTTGAGACATATGGTATATACATGAGGGTTTCCTTATTTGGATTATTTCACTCGACGTACCAATCTCGTGTTGGGGATTTTTAATTTATGATTTCATTAGATTTTCTATTCTTAGTTTGGTGTTAATGTTTAGATATCTACAATTAGAGGCAATGGTATATGCATGAGGGTTTCCTTATTTGGATTATTTCGCTTGACGTACTACATCTCATGTTGTAGGTTTCTAAATGTTAATTCCTCTTAGATACAGGGAAAATAAATCTTAATAGACTATGCTTAACAGATAGAGCCTCCACTCCATCTAGCAGTCCTTCCCTTGGGGAAGGATGAGGTGATCTTGCTGTAGTGCACTAACGCTCTTGTTGTTATTTTTTTGTTGTTTTCTCTTCTTTCAGGCGATACAAGGGTACGAAGAGCTGCAAGATGATGGAGTTCTTACGTAGTCGCCATCACATGAGTTTTAGAGGCTCCACAATAGATTTTATGTTTTATTCAGATCTTAAAGTTTTATTCTCATTTTGTAAATCCAGTGTGCCTTAGTATGATTCTAGTTGATTAATTTTCACATTCTTATTATTTTAGTTATCAGATATATTACAGTTAAGACATGATTCTTTCTATTTATGAGGTATCTTTTCTATATCATGTATATTATATTTATTCCCTTATTTTGCCTATTTTGTACCTACACTTCTATTTGATTCCACTAAAGAATATTGCTGTGATTGGTGAAACGTGTTTATGCACAGTGTGTGTACATGACAGGTTTGACATCTCTAGGTTCACCTTGGACTGCAGCCTTGTATGAAACCAGGGTCGTCATACCCACCATGATGCCTAAAATTTGTATGTCCTCAATGCAAACTATAAGATACACAAAGAAGAACATATAAGAAATAAAGTACTTATATTTGTTCAGTTGATCTTAAATAACGATAATTTAGTATGAGGAGGATGTAGGCGAAAAATTTTTCTCTTTCTCTCTTTTCCATATTTTCAATTAATTTTTTTATTTTTTTCTTCATTTTGCAATGTTCTTTTTTTTCATATTTTTTTTATTTCTTCCCACAAATAATGTGTTTCATGAAGAATCGACACCTCCACTTTTTTGATTGTAGAGAATTCTAAAAATAATTTTAACCATTGACTGTTTATTTTAAAAATATCATCATTTTTAGGATTCCATATCTCAATTTCTCCATTAAAGGGAACTTGTTTAACTATAAATGGGCCAGTCCATCAAGATCTCAAATTTTCAAGAAAAAGATAAAGTTTTGAGTTATAAATCAAAACTTTTTGACCTAGTGTAAAATTCTTCTATATTATTGCATTATCATGAAAAATATTTATTTTTCCTTTATAAAATTTTCAATTAATATGTGCATCATTTGTAATCTCTTTCTCTATTCATTTATTTGGAATATTTTTATTTTTCTTGCCATATCTAAATCTAAATTAATCTTCTTGATCAACCGTATTGCTCAGTATTCAAGTTCAACTGATAAGTGACATGCCTTTCCAAAAATGGGCCGGTACAGAGCCATTCCCAAATTTGTCTCAAATGTGATTCTATACGCCTATAACACATCTCTCAATTTGACAGGCCAATATTTTTTATTTTGATTTACAATTTTCTCTAAAAATTGTTTGATTAGTTTATTTACAACTTCAACTTATCCATTGGTTTGAGGATGATAAGGAGTGATTAATTTAAGAGTGATTGAGTATTTTCTCATCAACGCATCAAATGAACGATTTCAAAAGTATATACTGTTGTCATCAATTATCGCTCATTGCACTCCAAACTGTAAAAAGATGTGATCCTTGAGAAATTTGGCATCAATTTTATTGTCATTGATTTTACATGCAACCACTTTAGCCATTTTACATGCACCGATTTTAGCCTATTTGAACATGTATTCAACCGCCATTCTAAAAGAAACTAGATATGGACCCCATGAAATTTATTCCATACACTTTGAAATGTAATGTTCAATCGTGAGGGTTGGTTGTAAAGGTCTAACATTTCTCCTACTAATTCTTCGTACAAACTAGCAATGGTTACGTACCTTGCAGAACTCACATTACAAGACTATTTTGGTAATTTTTCTTTGGCCATGAAGGCCCACACAAGCTCGTTCATAACAAAATAGGAGAGCACTCCTAATTTCTTTATTTGGGATACACCTCCTAAAAATCTTATCAGGACAATAGTTGAATAGATGCGGGTCATTTCACTAGAAATATTTCGTATGCAATAGGAAACGATATCTATCCTATTTGGAACAATGAAAAAGGAGATCTTTCATAACCAGATAGCTCATAATACTTGCAAACCATGGTGAAGACTAAGTTCATAAGTGTTTTTCCTCTAAAAAATGATCATTATTGGAATATTTAGTGTTGGTGCATTGGGAAGCCTAGAAAATTAATCTACTATGGGGTTGTTTGCTCCTTTTTTATCAAGAATTTACAGATCAAACTCTTGAAGCAATAGAATCTATCTAATGAGCTATGCTTTAACATCTTTCTTGTCTAAAAATACTTAAGTCTCACATGATTAGTGTAAACCTTGATTATTTGATGTAATGAGATATGATATGAACTTCTTAGAGAAAAAAAAATTAGCTAAGAAGTCTTTCTTAGTGACAGATTAATTATGATTTGCATCATTCAATGCCCTACTTGCATTGTGAATGACATCAGGCTTTCAATCTACCCGATGTCCTAAGATAACACCAATTGCAAAATCGAATGCATCAAGCATTATCTCGATGGGTAAGGTCCATCTCATGTATGAATGATAGGAGCTGGGCTAGCTTCTTCTTTAGATGATCAAATGTCTTAAGACAATCGGGAGAGAAATTAAAGGATGTGTTATGAATAAAAGATTGGTTAATGGCTTAATATTGTTGCTAAAGTTTTTGATAAACCATCTATAAAAACTAGCATGATAAAGAAATGATTAGATATCCTAACTTTTCGGGGGAGGAAGGTTAGAAATAAGATCTATCTTAACTTTACCAACTTCTATTCCCTTGTTAAAAACTACAATCCTGAAAAGAATGATTACTGGTAAAATCTAAGAGGGTTCAACTTTACCAACTTATCCCTTGTTAAAGAAACTTATTCCCTTGTTAAAAACTACAATCCCGAAGAGAAATGAGATCTATCTTAACTTTATCAACTATTAAATGAATTCAATATTGAACAATGGTTCAACTTATCCCTTTGATATCAGTCATGGTCCATTCTTATGGCTATATTTATTTTAAGACATCTAAGAGGGTTTTCTTTAGACTTGTCGTCAAGTCATAAGCAATGATTACTGGTAAAATCTCAATCTCCACTAAGGAGGTACACTCAAAATTTTTGGGCAAAGATTTGAGCTCTAACTTTAGGGGGTTCCTCTACAGATGGTGAAAGTTGGTCACGGGTTTCTATGGCCAAAGGTTCATGTCACCATCTCAGTATGGATAGATGATCTACTGATGGATCTAGCTCTTATAAAAGTTTAATTTCCCAATCAAAGATCATAAAACTCAAATTAGATAAATAAAGATCTAAATCGCACTCTCCTTCTTACTATTCATTTAAAATTCTCTAAAGAAAACTCACCTCTAGGAGTTGATCAGATGCATCACTAGGCTATTTTTGTAAATTGAAATTATTACGATCAACAATTATGTTCCTAAAAAATAACTTTATTTAACAAGTTCTATAGTTTACCAAAGCATTTGAGGTTGCTAAGGATGATCTACCCAAGATAACATGAATTTGACCTTTAAAATTAGAAATGGGTTGTGTTTCCAAAACTATGTAATCAATGAAAAAATAAACTCTCCTACCTTAACCAGAACATCCTCTATTTTTCTATTGGATATTTTCATGAATTTATTAGCTAACTGGAGGGTACATCTGGCTGGCTTCAATTCATCTCCCCTAACTAATGATCAATTGAAAAAGGAAGAAGTTTTACATTAGCTTCTAAGTATATCAGTGCGTTATCAATGAAGGTGTTTCTTATTACATATAAAATAATTGGACAACTAGAGTCCTTATATTTTGCAAGCATGGGTTTTGAAAGCATATCACTAAGTTTAGCAGCTAAAAGGCTTTCTTGGGAATAGTAATGGTTCTTTTCCTAGTGGATAAATCCTTTAAAAAGTTTTCATAAGAGGGGTTTTATTTGATTGTATCTAAGAGAGGAATGTTGACTTTGATTTATTTAAAAGTTTCTATAATTTTCTCCACCTGAGGAGAGTTTGTTCTAGGTCTGATCTATTTGGAAAGAGAGCAGCTAGCTTAAGCCTATTGAAACTAAGATTAGATTTGGTTTCAGGTTCTTGGCATCGTAAGGGCGTGGTATATCAAGATAGAGAGAAAGAGAGAGAGAGAGAGAGAGTTCACTCTAGTTCAACATTTTGAAAAGGAGAAGTCTAAGAAGGGGTTTGATCCAAAGGCATTCTAGCTTGATTATCTATCTATTTCTCTAACCATATGGTGTGGATTGAATTCACTTGAGCTGAATCGTTCAAAGTTGATCAAGAGTCCTTAGTCTTTGTAGCAAGTTAACTCAAAAATTTTCCCTTCTCTCCACTAGCTAGTTGATCAAGTTGAGTTTCTAACTAAGCTATAAGATGAGTGTTGGAATTGATAATTTGACTAGTTATCTATATGAAGGAATCTTAGATTGTTGGATGATTGAGTCAACATATTAGTGGTGTGTGTAGAAACTTTGATCATAGATTCTAAACTCATCTCTAAGATTGTGAAATGTTTCTTGTGTATCAGAACTCGGTAGAACAAGGTTTGCTAGTTGATGATTAGGAGTATGGTTGGGGTATGACAGATTAGATTATAAAATTTTATTTGGTGTGTTCAATGAAATTGTATTTTTCCGAGAAAATATTGTGTAAAAGCAGGAATAAAATTTTTATTTTCAAAAAAATTCCTAATTATCGAAAAAATTTGGATTAATTCTCCAAACTACATTGTAGGTTGGAGAAAACAGATCATTTTTGAGAAGGTGGAATGAAGCACTCATCTGCTCTAATGAGTGATTATTTTCTAAGAGTCGACATTCCTTTAAAACATGGACTTTAGATAGGCAGCTATGACATCCTAGGCTAGAAATTTTATTAATATGAGTTGGACTTCGTTCTTTGGTTTCTATAAGTTCTAACTATGCAAAATGGTAACCATTCTTACTCCAGAGGCTATATTTGACTCTAGAGAAAGAACACTGGCTTTGGTTGGAGGAACTGATGAAACTCTTTCATCATAGTGTTTTCATTGTATGGTTTTTCTATGACGCCCCTGGGTTCACACAAGGCTGCAGTCCACGGTGAAACC
>BQKN01064825.1:316299-352399 GCA_022839385.1 Asparagus kiusianus
TTTGTCTATTATATTCTTGCTACCTGTGATCGGGGACCTGTGACTTCGCATTGTTTTTATTTCTAGAGGCTTAGCGTATTGGATTGAGAAGAAAAGAAAAGAAAAAAAATGAAAAAAAATAATAGTGTATATTTCTTCTCAATCTAATACGTCACAGGCTTGTTCACGTTCTGATTCCTGGGTATTTTGGGAAGCGGGGCGTGACAGGTTTTAGTGGTGGCCCATGCATGTTATGGTCCCAAGTTCTACTAGTAAGAATATGATGGACAACTTAGATACATATCATATTTCATCCGTAAGACTATTCTTGAGCCCTTATCCTATTTTCTTTATAGATTTCTTTTCATCCATATCTTATCACTCTTTGACTCCGCAGTTTTCCACCGTTCTTGTCCTATCGCTTTGCGATTACCCTCCATTGTATAACTTCTCTATCCTCGTGACGGTCATTATTTTATATGTAATTATTTTTATAACTATATTTTCTTTGATTTGACTTATATATCGTTTAATTGTTTTGATTTCTGTATTATTTATTATATTATTTTATGTATCATACACAGTGTTATATTGTGTGTTTTTCAAAAAAATATATATACCATTACTTATATATTTCAATTGTTCAATCCATATTATTAAGTGTTTTGCATTGCTCTAGACTCCGCATATACATTGCATAGCATATCTGATATTTAGATTATTTTATTGTGTTTAAATATACAATTGCATATCTACATTATATATGCGTGCGTTTTCTGTCATACTATCTATCATTTCCTTATATTTTAGATTAGTGTATACTGTTCATAATTTTAATGAGTTCATGATTTTAATATTCTACATATGTAGTATATTCTTATCCTTTACATTTTTAGTATATAGTTTCTTATCAGTAAGTTTTGTCTTGTTAGATTATTTTAGTATGTTCGCATTGGTTTTGTCATTTTTAAGAACCATATATTTTGATTTTTATATTTAAGCAATTGTTCATATTGTTAAGTTTAGAGTTGAGTTACTAATTATATAGTTATTTTGTTACATTAATTATTATCCTTTTATAAATAATATAAGATTATTCTAGATTGCATTTATGAGTATGTAAAGTATTATTCATGGTTTGTTATAGTGTGTTTGTACATTTGTTGTTGTTTGCTTCGTTTTTAATATGTATTGTTTTGCCATTGTGACAATATACATTGTATACGCGTGTTATTTTTCAGTATTTATTTTATGATATTTTTAGATTTTTACGACCTTTTTGTGTTATTAGTTGTTGTTCATTCTCTATTCATTATTTTCGTTTACTTGTGTTGTGTTTTACTTTTTCATTCTTTATACTTACTATTTTCTTTCCATTATATTGTATCCACGTAGATTATTATATTTATGATATTTATTTTTTTGTTGATTTATAGTCATTCATTATTTCTAGTATCAATTATGTAACCATGTTTATTTATAATATATCGATATTTTTATTATTCGAATTATACTCTTCTTATGTTTACATTTGCTTATATACCTATTTTACCTTACATAGTTTTGTTTATATATATTATACTTCTTTATCTAGTAGTATGTTGTGAGTGTCAGTATGGTTAGTAAGCATTTATGATTTAGTGTATTCTATGATTTTTGTATGTGTTAATTTATTTTGAATTTTATACTGTCAATTTATTCGTTACTTAATTGAATGCATTAAGTCCTTCAATTATGTTTTTCTTTGTTAGATTGGTATTTTTATTATTTTAACTTGTGTTATTTTACATCATATTACTCTTTTGATTCGTTTCTCTTATTTTGTATTTTTTCGTAGATCATATTATATCAATATCGTTTTATTCTTATATTTTTCTTTGAATAGGAGTTGTTATTTTCCGTTGTGAGTGTGTGATGTTATGACCTTATAGTTTGTGTATCGGGTTATTAAAGGTTGTTACAATGTGTGTGTATGGTTAGCTTTGATTTTGTGTTTTTACATATTGTATTGTGGTTACGTATTTAGTTGAAATATTTTTATAGTTGGTGTGTCTTATATTTTATGCAGTGTAATCTTACTCATTTTTCTTTCACGTCTTAATTTGTGTATTGCTATACTTATTGTGATTCAGTATTTATTATGTTTTTATTATAAATTTTGTTTGTGGTCACGTTATAGTGTAGTTATTTTTATTTTGTGTTGCATTTATTTTATAATTCTGAGTGTTATAGATACATTTATACATGTTTTCTGTGTATGTTACCACATAATTTTGGTCACATTTTACCTTTCATGTATGTGTTTTATTACCATTATTGTTTGGTTATTTATCAAGTTATATGTTTTTCTTATATGCGTTTTTATGTTTTATTTAATTTTATTAATTTATTAGAATATTTATGTTATTTGGTTAACATAATTATTTCTTTTACATTTCATCAGTAGTTTCATGGTTTATTTAGGATGTGAAATAAGTGTTATAAGTTATACAACTTAGTTATAGTTTTGCACATTGTAGATATTTTGTTATGTTTATTAATTGTTTTTCTTTTGTTAGGTTGTGTATATTTTACCTTGATGTTGTATTTTTTGTCTATCCATTAATTGTTTCAATTTTTGTACTTATCAATTTTTCATACACACAAGTCTCTGCCTTACTGTTTTAGTTAACTGTTCATGTCCATATGTGATTATTATTTTGGAAATTATTACATGGCAGTTCATATATTGTATTATGTTTATTCTTTATGTATATTTGGTTTATAGTTTGGCATCATATTTGGTTATTCTAAAAGTTATAACGATATATGGTTATTGGTATATTGATATTGTGTTTGTTGTGTAAATGTTATGAATACATAATTACATGATTGTTGCATATAATTCTATGTCTTTTATCTACGTCCATTATTGATATGCTTTTTACTTTCTATTGTCAGCTATTATAGGTTTATTTTTGCTTTACATATTACTATATGATATCGTGCATATCCTATTTTAATTCCGAGGGCGGAATTTGTTTTAAGGAGGGTAGAATGTAAGGACCGTAAAATTTTAATACTAGTTAAAATAATTTTTTGGTATTTTAAAATATTTAATTATGATTTTTAAAAGAGTATTTGTATTTTTCTTGAATTTCTATAATTTTCTATGATTTAAAGTCTGAGTTGTATATTTATTTAAATGATATTAATATTTATAAATTAATTTTATGTGGTGAAAATTTATGGAATATATCTGTTGCGTTATCGATGCTGTTCCATGTTATTTTGAATAATACGTTGTATTATTTTTATTATTACGTATATTTTCGTATAATACGTTGTATTATTAATTACGTATTATTTGTATAATTTACTGTATTATTTCTACTATTGCGTATTATAGGTCGTATTTGTACAACTGGTACGTTTTACTATGTATGTAATTATCCCATAATTATATGATTTTAAATGTAAGTAAAAATATTTTATTATGAATTATTCTCGTTTAATTATACAATATGGGTATATTTCGACTATTTCATATCAACTGTTGTATTAGCATAACATGTACGTTTTGATGTGTAGATAATTTTCACGTAATTAAATATTATTTTTCATGATTATTTTTATTTTTAATTATATTTCTAAACCCTAATTCCCTCTACATAAAAATATATACATATATGGTATGTTTTCTCTCTCTCTCTCCATACCCCCACGTTTTCCCCCCACATCCCCACGTCCCCTCCTTCTCTCTCCTCTATTATTCAGCCCCTCTCTCTCTCTCTCCATCTCAGTCTCTCTCTTCCTCTCTCCATCATCATCACCGACCACCATCACCTCCACTCCATCACCACCGCGCCAACCAAACCCAAAGCTCTGTCGAGCTCGACCCGCCACCTCCTTGCTCGTGCGCAACACCCCGACCCTCTCCCCAGCTCCTCTACTTCATCACCACCGCCACCACCGTGCTCGCCCTTGACCGCCGCCTGAGACCCATGCCTCTTCCTGTTCGCCGCCTCCCCCTCCGGACACACGCTGCTAAGCACCCAACCGCCATCACCTCCTCGTTGACCCCACACCGCGTCCGCCAGACCTCGCTGCTGCCGCCTCCGCCTCCTGTTCGCCGCTGTCCCCCTGAACCACCGCTCGTCACTGCCCCATCCCCGACCTCCTCCACTCGAACCCATTCTGCTTCACCCCGTGTCCAAACTCCGGTCGTCGCCTCCTCCTGCATCCCCTCCACCCGTGACCACCATCTCCGGCCTGCAGCCCCTCTCCTCCCCCTCACGCCGTCAGTCCCCCATCAGCCAAACCCACCGCCTTGGCCTTGCCGCCGCTTCACCGTCGCCAGCGAACGCTAACGCCGGCTGCAGCCACACAAACTCCCCCGCAGCGCCGTCGACCTTCAGATCAGTCGTCGTTGTCCTCTTCCCCGCTGTTCGTCCGCCATCCTCGAGCCCTTTCGCCGCTACCCTGAGCTCCTCCGACTCCGACAGCCCCTCGTCGCCGCTGTCGCAAACCCGACAACCCCCTCCGCCTCGCCGTCGAGCTCACTGCCAACCACCGCCTCCATCACACGCTACGTGTTCGACAATATGCCAACGCAGATCCAGTTACAGAACCGCACACCAACAGCCCCGTCGAACCCCGTTGAGTCCTCAGCGATGACAACAACCGTCGTTACCGTCCCCTACAACCGCGTCGTTCAGATCCGTTGCTCCCTTTCAGACTGTCGTACCGCATCCACAACAGATCGCTGCCTCGCCATCAGGCCCCCTGGCCTCGCAAGCAAGATCCCGCTTCCCTTTGCTTCGACATTTTAATATTTATATCTGATTAGTTAGTTGTGTAGATTATACTGATATGATATCATCTGCGTGGGTTTGTTGATAATACTACGGTGGTTATATTTTGTGCAGTGATGCTATATATGAATAGTTTACGATTAATTTCGAAATGTTTTTAGAAAGAAAGAATAATTTGTAAAATGGAGTATTCTGAATTATTATTATGAGAAATATTTTAAATGGATTTACTTTGGAAGAAGTAATAATTAAATAGAATATTTAAAGATTATTTTATAATTATTGTAATGAGAAAAGAATTTACTTGATGAAAAAGGGATTATTTAGAATAGTAATTTAAAGGAGTTTATTTTATAGAAAAGATTATTTTAGAATGATTATTATGAATTAAAAGAATTTATTTCGGTAGCGGAATCATCTCTGGATAATTATAATAATTTTAAAAGATTGTTTTGGAAAAGAAAATATTTCTGAATTATCTAGACTATGTTTATGGTTTATAATTCTTAATCTTGATAAGCTGATATGCTACGATATTATTGCATATGATTAGTTGCATTGATTGTTCCTGGTTGTGTTTGAGAACCATTAGTAGTTCATGACTTAGTAGCGTCGTGCGTCATGAACAGACTTAGTGACATGTGTGGGTGTGTTGACTGAGTTTAGGTGGTGAACCCGAGTTCCAATGAGGATTATGGTTGATTTAGAAAATACAAGAGAGTTGGGATGGGGAAGTTCATGTTCGTGTGATTGGATAAGGCTGTTGATGTATCTTCTAGACTAGAACCAGTGAATCGTTTCGCACTGGGGTTAGTTTGTTGGGCCAAGTGAACCGTTTCGCACTTGGTCAGTGAAATCGTTTCGTCACCCGAGTTTTGCTTGAGTTCGAACCAGGCCGAAATCGGATTGCGTGTAGTCCTGTCACCGAACCGTTTCGCGGGTTTGGATGCACGTAGGGGATTTGTGAACATCTAGTTATCCGGTGATATGAGCGTTGACTCTGTGTGAGATGTGGACCAGTGACCTGTTATAGAATGACTAGTACATGACCTTGTTACTTAAGGTGATAAGGATTCTTGTGTGAGATGTAGGTCAGTTGTGTTCTTTTCATACATAGATTGGGGTTAATATTTAATTATCGACAATTTGAGACATATGGTGTATACATGAGGGTTTCCTTGTTTGGATTATTTCGCTCGACGTACTACGTCTCTTGTTGTAGATTTTTAGGTATTAATTCCATCTATTGTATACCCTTGTTACTAGGATAATTAGACTGATCGCTAGCTGCATGATCTCGTTACCTGATTGATTCTGGATGCTTTATGTTATCATGATTTAGTAGTGTTTTCATGTTGATTTGTGGATTTCAGTTGTACGTTCTTTTGTTGTTTCTGTTCTCGCATCGTTTTTCGCATTGGATTTCCATTCGTTCTATTTTCTTTTGTGGGGTCTTGCCGTGCGTCATGCACCTGACGTACACATGTTTTCTCTAGTGTACGTCAGACTTAGGAGAAGAACAGGTTCAACAAGAGTCAGAAGATTCTCAACGGGAGTGCCTTGTAGATGGAGCAGAAGAAGGTGTCGAAGTCTATTCTTTGATAGTTCCACTTTACTTTTGTAGTTCTTTCTTTTTCTATTGATCGATGTATTTTGTATCTCTTCAGTATTATTTTGTTCAGTTTTGTATAAGGGCATGTTGATCCGAATATTATGTCTCGGATGTTATTCTATTTGTGATATGTATTATTTTATTCTAAGTTTGTCTATTATATTCTTGCTACCTGTGATCGGGGACCTGTGACTTCATATTGTTTTTATTTCTAGATGCTTAGCGTATTGGATTGAGAAGAAAAGAAAAGAAAAAAAATAATAGTGTATATTTCTTCTCAATCTAATACGTCGCGGGCTTGTTCACGTTCCGATTCCTGGGTATTTTGGGAAGCGGGGCGTGACAATAATCATACGATATATGTAAGTAAACTACTCTTATACCTAGGTGAATGCACATACATGAACTTGGATCTTTAACTCTTGATTGTCATGTGTTGAATTCATGTAAAGAGAAAAACAACCCACAAAAAAAAAACTAGAAAACATATTAGCTATAAATTATTTAACAAATCATCATCAAAACCATAGGGCCAACAATCTCCCCCTTTTTGATGATAGCAAACAATTTATTTAATGATATAAAATTCATATGAATAAACCAAATAAACCAAACATATGAATCATGTAGTTACATATGAATAAACCATATAACCAAACATCAACATTCATCAATATGAATAAACCAATAAACCAAGCACAATATGTGTTTTTTTCCCCCTTTGACAACATCAAAAAGAAAAAAACAGGAGCAACGCTCCCCCTGTATTCATGCACAGATTTTAAATAAATGTATGGCCAATACTCCCCCTGTCAATTTGCATAAATAACATAAAAAGAACATATATGGGAGCTAAACATCCATAACTATCCATACACATCCATAAACATCCATAAACATCCATAAACATTTGAACAAGCTACTAAGAACATAAACATATGAATCAAAAGCAAAACCAAATTTTTAACACAAAATAGCATCCTTAACAGCCTGCTTTCACAATACATTGTTTAAAGGATCTAAAAGCTATAAAGAGATAGTCATAAGCTATCATTATTGCAATAAACAAAAATAGTTCCACAAGAGACAAAATTTTCAACCACAAATCATAAAGTTATTCCAACTTCAAAGCAAAAGTTAAATATCCAGTTTCAGTTCTACAAAACATAAATCCATAGCATCAAATATCAATCACCACCATCATCAGATTCAGATGCAGAGCTAGATCCCGAACCAGAAGCAGATCCTTCTTCAGAGCCCTCTTCAGAACCAGTGTCAGAGCTGGAAGAGGGATTTTGAATCCCAAGAGACTGACGCTGATAGCTAAGAAGAGTCCTAACATCCTTCTGAATACTTGAGACCTGAGTCCCAAGAAGATCCAGTCGGACAAAAACCTCAGAAGCTGAAATAGTGGAAGCTCTAGAGTGAGATCGGGAAGATGATGGTTTTGTAGGATCAGATAAAGAGTCTAAAATTTGCATTCGAGAGAGAGAGACTCTAACAAAATATTCTTTACTAGGATCAACTTTGGGTTCATGAGATAGAGCAACACCGAAGTGTTGAAGAATGAGAGTGATGAAACAACCAAAGGGTAGAAACTTGAAATGCTTACATGCCACGTTTTTAAGAAAAACGTTTGCCCAATTCACTTTTGTCAGGAGCAAAGTGATCAAAGCTACCGGCCTTGGGAATGAGGTTCTAAGCAACAATACGTGCGATGATTTTGGCAGTGGGATTAAGTGTTTTGTTGTTCGTAGGATAGGAACAACCGGGCTTAAACATAATATCGTTCACATCCTGATTGGTGTATTCAATAGACACGAGCTCAATGTCACTTAACGGGATCTTAAGGATTCCCGTAAGCTCGTCAGCAGAAAAAGAAATCTGAATATTCTTAACAGATGTATTGATGGTTTGAAGACCATCAGCTGAAGATTAAACAGATACGTTTGCATAAAATAGATAAACAAGAAATAGGTAATAAGGAACCTTACGTTCCACATCTAACAGATTATGCAACCCAACAGTAGATAGAATTTCATGAATATTATAAATAGCTAATTCTTCATACATGATGTACCTATTAGATAGAATTTTTAACTTGCAAAATTCCCTATATTTCTTAACTAGGGATTTGAACAGTAGAAAATCCTCATAGTTAGAGGCAATAGATATGAAGAACCAGTATCTTGCTTAGATTTCTTTCTGGGATGCATGTTCTTAAGATAAGAGCAACAAGAAACACGAATGAACAAACCCTAAACCAAAATCCTAGAATTAAAAGATTGAAACTCTAGAGCAGTGAAATGAAATCAAGAGATAAGAGGAGAGATTACCTAATCAATTTCCAACTGAAATTGATGAAGAGAGGTCCACGGTCTATTGACAAAGAGCGACGGGCGACCATGGGAGAAATCGACAGAATTGGGAGAAATTTCGAATGAGGGGAATTGGAAAGGGTCGGGTCTATGAGAGGAAGAAAGAACGACTTGGAACGGCTCACAAGTAAGATCAACGGTGGTGAATTGTTCGGGTATAGAAAAGTTCACAAACAAAAACCGAAACCAGATAACAAAACTAAAAATATCTCTTGCGGTCGACCGTGGTGGTCGACAGCGACAATCGCAGAAACTTTTACGGTCGACCGTGGCAGTCAACCGCAAGAAAGATAACAGCAAAAAATTGTTTGAACCTAGATTTTGAGAAAAATATTCAATTTGGACCTTAAAAATAATTTGTTTTATAAGATATATATATATATATATATATATATATATATATATATATATATATATGTAAAAAGCTTTTAGCTATTAAATCATGAAAATATTTTATTTTAGCTTAATCAACATTTAAGCTCAAAACCAATTATTCAGAAAGCAAAAGCAAATATGTGAAATAAAGGTCATTTTTGTACCCAAATCATTTTGGTACCACTAAAATTTAGGACATGACCCCTATCATGTAAATCCAAGGTCATAGGATGATGAACCCGTTTGGGTGTATTTTATGCACCGATACGGCCAAAACAAAAATCGTAAACCTGACCCATACGATTGCAATTTGTGCAATGTAGAGGTTTGAATGAATTACGTTGACCAAAATGATGTGCACGTGGTTCATTTGCAAAAATAGATTTTTCTTTGTAATTATATTGCAAACGAGAATTTCTTTTCAAATCGAAACAAAACATGGCCAAATGACCAAAACGTCCACAATAATCACATTTGTACACATGAGCATGTTTATGATTTACACTATGTGTGTGTACATGTGTATGAGATGAAGAAGCTTGATGCATAATCATGAATAGGCTTATCAATCTTTTGTGCATTATGAAAAAATTAGGCTAAATGGTCTTTAAGACCGCAAATAGAATATTTGTGAATTTTGTCATACATGCGTGCATAGTGAATAGGTTTCTTAAAAGAATTAACATTGAACTTAGCACACACGTCCATAAGCTTTTTGTTATTAGCAATACAAGTGTTTAGTGTTGAATCTAAGACAAATATACATTTTCTCATTTGATTCAACTCATCATTGTGCATACAAGCATTGCTACTAGAAGTAGGATAAACATGATTATTTATCATAGATTTTAGTTTATCTACTTCTAACATGGCATCACATTTTTCATGAAGCAAACTAGCATTTTCTAATCTCAAATTTTTATTGCATTCTTTAAGAATTGTATTTTTATTTGTAATGAAATCAAACTTAGTGGCTAGTGTTTCATGAATGGATTTCATATTAACATACTTACTTTTTACATCAATATAGCAATTGTATAATTTTTTAAACTCAAGAGCAAGCTCATCAAAAGTAATAACATCATCATTGTCAAGTTCGCATACCTCACTAGGGTTATCACCTAGTGGTAGTGTACATGGAGATGAGGCTTCTTTAGAACTCAAGGTGGGATTTTCCAATGCTTGTTGAATAGCCTCCGAGGCCCCTTGATATGCTTCAATAAATTTCCATAAGGTGTAAGCACTATCAAAATGAGCAAATTTGTTAGAAAAAGATGAGTGAAAGGCACTACGCAAATATTCTAACAAAAGCTTGTTCATATTAAACATTCTTTTATCATCTTTATTCCACTTGGATTTTTCTGAAGTGGGAACAATATAAGCATCCTCAATAATTTCCCATAAATCGAATTGTTTAGATTGAACGAAAACTTTGAATCTAACACACCATTGAGCATAGGGAAAGATATCCAAATGAGGAGCAATATTAATAGCATAATCTAGACTAGATGCATCATACATATCCATAATGATTATATGCAAGAAGCAAAAAGTAATCAAAACTAGATTAGCATAAAAACTATAACTTGGATCTTTAACTTAAGGGGATTAGACCTTAAATCAAAGAGCACCAAGCTCTGATACCAATTGTTAGAACCTAGAGGGGGGGGGGGGGGTTGATTAGGGTCTTAAGCTAATCTAATCCTGATTAAATGCCAATTAAAATTATATTGATTAATTTGTTCTTGCAAGAAATATTTGAGATGGATATGAACAAGAATGATAAGAAAACGTATAAATAAAATATACGCTAAGCAAACACAAACACAAGTTATGTTTACATGGTTCGATCACCACGACCTACATCCCCGCTCCTTACCTCGATGAGATCTCCACTATCACAATCCGGTTTGGAAGCCGGAATTACTACACACTCGGTTTACGAGTTTACCGAAAACTCTCACACAACAAACACTATGCAATCATACTTTACACACTAAGTGTAGGAACCTAGCCCGTGTCCTCCTCCTCAAGTGCTCGGATACAACCTCTCCCTAGGTTCGTCAACCGACGCCACTCCTATTAGATTCGACCGCGTCTCACGTCTCATACTTCTCTTGGTGTACAAGTGTATTACAAGTGATACTCACAATAATGGTTAAATATAATGATTTGTTCTCAATAACAAATGAGAACGCAATGAAGCTCACTCTCACTAAATCACACACCACTACCAATAATATATTGTATGGAAATATTATAAGCTCAATACAGTGTGTGTGATAACAGTGAATAGAAAATTTGCAACTCAATTTAAATATAGCTAAGTTATGAAAATGAATCAATAAGCTATATAAGAAGGAGTTTAGAAAACTTCTCAATAAGTAAGAAGAACAGTAGATGGTGATGAGGATAAGATCCTCAATTGGAATTGAAAACCTCTTCTTGTTGTAGAAAACTTCTTTTGAAACAGACAAACAAAATTAGCTTAAACAGCTCTTAATATTTTGTTAAAAACTCACTGTAAAAACAAACTCTTGGTTGTTGAAGAGGAGAGCAATGGGGTATTTATACCCACTCAAGACATCAGCCAAAACAATATTGAAAAGAGCAAAATACCCCCAGAGAATCAAATCAGAATATAGCCGTTGCAAAATAATGATGAGTTCAGTGGTTGACCGTAAGAAAATGGCGGTTGACCGCGAAGCACAAAAAGCTGGCGAACAGTTTTGAAACACAGGTGATCGATCGTAAAAGTCTCTGGATTGAGCCACGGCCGACCATCACGGTCGAACGTGATCCAATAAAGGGCATAATTAAAAAGGAACTACTGGCGGTCGACCGTGACAGTCGACCACAAACTGATACATGCTGAAATTAGGTTTTGAACATGTTTTTGGCTGACTTTGAAAATACATAAAAAATATCAAATCACTTCCAAAAATAGTAAAACTTTGGGAAAAGTTTCTAAATGATAAAATAAACATGTTTGAAAAATAATTTTTAGAAATATAATATTCTTTTGTGAAAACTCACTGTTTTTGAAAAGTATTTAGAAAACCTATTTTTCCTGATCATGAAAATTAAACTATGACTTGTAAACTTGTATATATATATCATGCATACATTATATATATAATGAAGTATGAAAGAGATGTAAACATGAAATAAAAGCTATTGCAATAAAGTTTGATAGAAAATCATTTGTATGATAGAAAAAGTCAATTTTATGTTGTGCTTACATATTGAGCTTAAATATAATCATACGATATATGTAAGTAAACTATTCTTATACCTAGGTGAATGCACATATATGAACTTGAATCTTTAACTCTTGATTGTCGTGTGTTAAATTCCTATAAAGAGAAAAACAAACCACACAAAAAAAAAACTAGAAAACATATTAGCTACAAATTGTTTGACAAATCATCATCAAAACCATAGGGCCAGTAGCTAACAAGCCGAAGCCGCAAGCACAACGTAACCAAGGCAATACTCTCTGATACAAGGGAAAGGAGACTCTGGTTGCTAATACCAGCACTGGATCCCTACCTGCCAAGGAGGGCAAAGCGCTAAATCAGCAAAGAGTACCCAAACATTACACTTTCAATGAGGAACATATGGACACTCTATTCCAACTACTTTGGAAGAATAACAAGCTGAAGCTTCTCGATGTCAAAAAGGCTAATGAGGCAGAAATAGTGGACGACCCCAATTATTGCCGCTACCATAGAATGCTGGGACATCCTACAAGGAGATGTTATGTCTTTAAGGATATCCTGCAACATCTTGTCGATGCCAATGTTCTTAAACTAAAATCCAAATAGAAGACCGTATCTACCAATTTGATATCGGTCCAGTTTAAAGATTTTCCTCCTGTAGTAGTAGTTGACGGTGTTATTCCCATCCCCAAAGGGAAAATGCATGTGAAGAAGATTGACCCACATGGTCAGAAGGATAACAGGGTAAGCACCCCTTACTACTTCGAAAGGAGAAATAATATGGGTCCATCCCGATCTGATTAAAGACCAACGGTGGACAAGTATTTCTTCCAAAAAGAAAAGAGGCAAGGTTAAGTCATCCAATATGATTATCCCCTCTATAAGTAAGGATGATGATCATCTCAAACCTCTCACGGACTCAGAAGAAGAAAAGATTGTTCTGGTAGCAGATCAAGGAGGCAATCTTAGCAATCGATCAAGGAAATGATACATGAACAACTATGATCAAAATTCTCAAGAAGCAAAAGAACAAACCCAAGGGGCTAGGGATTCTGTTCCTCAGAGGACAGCCGATAAATGGAAATAGAAGGAGCTGTGCATCAACCAGAACCTTCTCTAATGGAAGACTGTAGGATCAAGCACTCCCTTCCGATTCAACATCGTAGCGCAATTGGCTAACATCCCTGCAAGTATCACCCTGTACGAGCTCCTACGACTATTCAACACCATAAGAGAAGCTCTAATTGAAGCTTTAACGAATACAAAGAGCTTTATCACACAAGTCACTCCAGTTCCAGACGTTTCTAAAGGTAAATATTGTGTACAATGTCTACAAGCCGCAAGAAGGCTGCCATGCATATCATTCACTCAGGAAGATATGTAGATTAAACACAAACATGATAGACCTTTGTATTATATAGGGTATATCAGCCTTCTAAGATAAGACGTGTACAGGTTGATCTGGGCTCTACGCTCAGCATCATGCCCTACATGGTCATGCAAGTCTTAGGGATTCCCCTACATCGATTGAGTTCTACTCAGACTACCATCTTCGGCTTCAATGACAATAGCACACGACCCCATGGGAAAAATCAAACTCAGATGCTAAATCAGAGATCTCAAGTTAGTGGTCACTTGCTACATCATAGATGCGGGCATGTCATACAATTTGTTGTTAGGACGACCTTGGATTCAAGCGAATTGTATTGTCCCGTCTACCCTTCATCAGGTTATAAAATATGCCGATGAGGAGGAGAAGTCAAAACCATGATCAGTGAGAGAAAACCTTTTAGAGGTGTGGAGAACTTCCACACCGACTCGGTCTTCTACCTAGATTCTCAAGAGCCAGAGCAGTCAAACCAGGCTGTCGAAAGTGGCAATGAAGCTGACATCAAGCCCGATTCTAAGGAAGATTGTCCATGGGAATTGAATTTTGATATAATGAGTTAGAATGAGAATAATAACAATGTACTGAGTAAGGGAGAGTGGTACATTAATGAAGATTTCAATTTGACATACTTGTCTAATGTGTCCTCTGAATATGAACAACTAGAGACTGATACAGATGCAGGTACTTATTCATGGCACACATTGTATGCTGAGGCATCACTCACTTTGCCACTAAAATCATCCTTCACCGCATTCAAAGAGATGGAGGATATGCAGAAGGTTTTCTTCATGTCCCGTCCAAAAGGAATGGGCAAAAATTGATCTACTTCGGTAAAGTCAAACATAAATTACTCAAGCAAGAGAGTTCAGAGGAAGATTGTAGAGTCCCCCAATTCCATTATCATGAACCTAACTCCATTAAATTAATTAGAAGAATGAGTTTCGACTTTAATAAACAGAAAGGTTTAAACTTCGAGAAAAGAAGGCGAGCACCAATTTAGCTTTCTACTCCAGAAGGAAAACCTCCTGAATATTACCAAAGGACTAGAAGAGGGTTAGGTTACATCTCGACTCCTCCCCTTTTAGAAGATGATGCCGACAATTGTCTATGCTAAGACCATTTATCCGGAACATCATTATGGGAATCCGATGTGAGCATCAGAACATTCTTCAAAATCATGTCCATGAACATGATTTTAGTTAGTCATCCTGTCAAAAATGCAGAGGATGGCCAAGGGTTGATTGAATCAACAAATGATCCTTGGATCAAACGCCTTAACATATTGTAGGATATTCTCTTCGAACAGCATGAGCCGCCCACCGAAGATAAAGTGATCCAGGTCAACATGGGGGATGAATACGATCCTAAGCCAATTTTCATAAGTGATAGCTTATCACCATCTAAGAAGGAATGCCTTATATCTCTTATTCAAGAATATATACATATCTTTGTGTGGAAGTATGAAGACATGCCTGGCCTTAATCCAAAAGTAGCCATGCATCATCTTAACATTGATCCGGATGCGAAACCCGTCAAACAACAACAATGCCGGTTCTGTCTAGAGATCATGGAAGCAATTGAGTTGGAAGTTAAAAAGTTTAATGACTCAGGATTTATCAATGAAGAACAACACCCCGACTGGGTTGCTAACATCGTTCCCTTGCCCAAGAAAAGTGGTAAGGTTCAAATTTTCATTGACTTTTGTGACCTAAACGGTGCATGTCCGAAAGAAGAATTTCCACTCCTCATAACATATGTCATGATCGACAATACTTGTGGGTATGAGAGGATGTCATTTATGGATGGGTTTTTAGGATATAACCAAATCTAAATATACCATGAAGACGAAAACCACATCGCTTTTAGAACACCACTAGGGGTGTACTGTTATACAGTAATGCCCTTCGGACAAAAGAACGCTGGTGAAACCTAAAGCGTGCTATGAATAAAACCTTCCATGAACATCTACACAAAAAGATAGAATTTTACGTGGATGATATTGCAGTAAAGAGCCAAAACAGAAGTGATCATCTTGCAGACCTGAAGACGATGTTCGATATCATGCGAGCGTATCAACTGAAGATGAATCTAACCAAATTGCTCCTGGGGATGTCTAGCGGTAAATTCCTAGGGTTCATAGTCACATTTAAAGGGATTTCTCTTGTTCCAAAAAAGGTTCGTGCTATCCAAGAAATGCCACCTCCGAGAAACATAAAAGAGCTCAGAGGCTTGCAAGGCAGATTGGTGTACATTCGAAGATTCATATCAAACCTTTCGGGATGCTACCATCACTTCACCAAGTTGATAAAGAAAAGAGTCTTATTCGTTTCGGATGAAGACTGCCAAAAGGCATTCGAGGAGATTAATAGATACCTCACACAACCACTTGTCCTTGTGGCCCTAATATTAGGGAAACCATTCCTTTTATATGTGAGAGCCATGGATCATCCTCTTAGAACTTTGTTAGCATAGAACAATGATCAAGGGCATGATCAAACCATCTACTACCTCAGCAAAACTATGATAGGAGCTGAACACCGGTATAATCTGATAAAGAAAGAGTGCCTTACCTTAGTATTTTCTATTCAGAAAATGCGACACTACTTATTACGACAAATAATTCATGTCATCTCTAAGTTGAATCCTTTGAGAGTGCCCATGACGAAGCCGCCTTCTCTAAATTGTCATCTATCGAAATGGTCGATCCTCCTGTTGCTGTATGACATGCAATTTATCTCCCAGAAGGCTATTAAAGGTAAAGCTATGGTAGATTTCTTAGCCGACCATCCGATATCTAAATCATCCAAATTATATGAAGATATGCCTGATGAAGTTTTAGAAGCTTGCATAGTCCAAGAAGTGATACAAGTGTGGAAGCTATCCTTTGACGGTACATCCAGAGCAAACCCTAATTGAGGAATCATTGTCGGAGTAGGGGTGGTACTTGTCTCCCTAAATGGACATGTGATCCCAAGAGGGTTATCCTTGATTGAACCATGCACTAACAATATAACAAAGTATAACGCTTTGCAATTGGGGATGCAGCTTGCTGAAGAGCTTAATATTTGACATCTCTAGGTTTACGGTGATTCTCATCTCATCGTAAATCAAGTCCGAGGAGAATATAGAGTTAACAATGAAGACTTGGTTCCATACCACTTCGCAGTGTTAGAATTAGCCTAAAAGTTCGAAGACTTCTTCATTGGATACATTTTGAGAGTCCAGAACACATATACGAATGTTTTAGACTCATTGGAAACATCATTAGCGTTACCACCTAATGATGAAACAACTATATTCATTGCAGGGCATGATTTATATCACCATACTTCCCACAGAAGAATGCTCAGACGAGACAACGACAGGGGATGTCTGTGTATCCTCAATAGAGCTTGAACCCAGGGATTAGTGATTCCTGTATATTGACTACTTCTTATACGAAATTTTACCCAGCAATTCCAAAGAAGCAGCCACCATCAAACAGAAGGCTCTTCGATTCTATTACGATGCGACCTCTCAAACTTTGTACTGTAAATCACATGATGGTGTCTTGCTTCGTTGCCTCTCTAGAAAAAAAGCATAGAAGGCTCTCAGGGAAGCTCATTATGTGATGTGTAGAGCTCATCAATCCAGAGCTAAGTTAGGAGACCACCTTCGACGAATTGACTATTATTGGCCAAAGATGTTTTTAGATGTCGTTGACTATGCTAAACGTTTTCACACATGCCAAAACCAAGGTGACTTCATTCATTAAGAACTAGGGAACCTACATCTAACCATCTGTGTCTTCGCCATTTGAGATGTGGGGAATGAACATCGTCGGACTAATCTCTCCTCCGATAGCTAAAGGACGAACCAATCTCTCCTCAGACAGCCAAAGGACATCATTTTATCTTGGCCATGACCGACTACTTCTCCAAATGGACAGAAGCCATTTCATTGAAAGAAGTCAAGGCTTCAAACATGATCAAATTTATTAAGCATCATGTCATCTATCGCTTCAGTGTAAAGAGACGAATAGTTTATAATAATAGAATGCAGTTCGTCAGTCACGAATTTTAGAGATTCTGCGATAAGTTTAGAATCCTGAGTGTTGTATCAACAACATATTATCCACAAGCCAATGGCCTCGCTGAAGCTTTCAACAAGACCATTGTGAAGCTTCTTAAGAAGTTTGTCTCCAAGAACCGACACGATTGGGACGAAAAGCTTGTCGAATGTTTGTAGGCCTACCGTACAATGGTGAGGACCCCTGCAAAGCCAGCCCATTCTCTTCAGTATATGGCTGCGAATCTGTATTACCGTTGGAAATCTAGATCCCATCTCTGAGAGTCGCCTTCGTGACCGGGATGACGGATGAATAACAACATCGATTGTGCCTTCAAAAACTTGAAGTATTAGATGGCAAACAACTTCAAGCTTCATGTTATAGTTAATATATTATATTATTTCAAACTATTTTATTATATTATATTATATCATAATATTATACTAATATTAGTAATTATTATATTATATTATAATAGTATATCATATGTAATAACTATAATAATATTTTATAAATTAATTATATAATAATATTTTATATAATAATATATGTTATTAAAATATTATATAATATTATATTAAATAGTTGTATTATAATTACTAATCAATATTATATAATAATATATTACATAATACTATTAATATATGTTATTAAAATATTAATATATGTGATTATATAATATTATTAATATATGTTATTAAATTATGTCATTAAAATATTGATATATGTTATATTTTATATATCATGTCATATATTTATAATATAATTGTATGTATTAGTTAAGTAATACAAAAATATTTTAAAACTATCCCAATTGCCTTCAAAGTGGAACAACATTGTTCCAATATGGAGGATGGGGTAAATTTTTACTATTGGGACAAAATATTTGTATATGTGTGAAGTAATTTTATCCCAACTGGGGTAATTGTCTCGCTAGTGTTCCAAAAAACCAATAACACAAAAAGGTATTATCCTTGTTCTATTGTCCTAATGAATAACACTATGAAATAGAATCCCGAAAATTATCTCATTATCCCCCAAAATATCCTAACCAATAACTCCCCTAGTTCAAAACACAGAGGTCAAACTCTACATTTCAAAAAATAAAATGGAGAGGTCGAACCCTACGTTTCAAAAAATCAAACGCAGAGGTCGAACCTTGCGTTTCAAAAAATCAAATGTAGAGGTCAAGCCCTGCGTTTCAAAAAATCAAACGTAGAGTTCGAACCCTTTGTTTAAAAAACCAAACGCAGAGGTCAAACCTAGCGTTTTGAAAAACAAAACACAGAGGTCAAACATTACGTTTCGAAAAACAGAATGAGTTTTGCTCGTTGTCCAAAGTTCAGAACTTGTCGAAATAAGTTTTACACTCCCATAGTTCAACGCTTACCACTGACAAAGGGAATTTGTGGTAGCGGCGCACCCACCTATGTTGACGGTGCACCCTGAGCCGTAGCAACGGTTGTCTTGGATTTCCAGACAGTCCTCTTCCTTGGGGCCATTACGTGATCGCCAGAGGCGAATGAACGAAGATCTTCATTGGGTTTGTCAGAGAAGATAAATAGGATTCCTGTTGAGTTTGCTGAAGAAAACAAGAAGGACAAATGAATTTTGATTTGACCTCTGATTGTCTATTTATAAACAGCTAAAGCTATCAAATTGGGGCGAGATTTTAGGCAAAAATGCTACCTAAAAACGCGATTTCTATGTTCCTATTAAGTCAGTTGGACTCCTAAAATGCAGGTCTCACCTCTGCATTTCAGCTTTTAAACGTAGGTCTCACCTCTGTGTTTCAGCTTTTAAACGTAGCTTTCAGATTTTAGGTTTTTTGATTAACCCTCTCGTCGATCTGCCACTGCCATTGGGGTACAGAGAAGCTAAAAATGACCATCAAGGTGATGAAAGCTAAGAAGAAACTAGCCTACAACAAGAAGCTATGCAACCTCTTGGATTAGTGCAGATAGATTCTAATCGTTGTCGCTGATAACACTGAATTGGACCTCTCACGCAACTCTTCCTTTCAATGGCTTAACATTCCCACTAAGATTAAGAAGGATATTGTTGAAATTACTACTCTTGATCAGCTAATCCTCTAAAATTATCATTTTGGCCAAATTTAGGCTGAGTCGTGGGTTTTCATCAATACCTACAAGGAACATTTTAGCCAAATTTAGGCTGCGCTGTGGGTGTTCATCAATAACTACATGGGTCATTTTAGCTAAATTTAGGTGGCATCTTGGGTGTTCATCAATACCTATAAGGATCATTTTGGTCAGATCTAAGCTACGTCTCACACATTCATCGAAGCCTATGTATTCAATATCATAACACCAAGCTTAAAAGAGTTTATTCTTTTAGTACAACGTTACATGTGGAATAGACTTAGTCAATTCACATGCTAGCCCGATTTCAAATGGTAATCGGTAAAGGAACATGAAATCCATTGACGATTGAGGATCTGCCAAAAATCCTATTACATTGCAGGTCACCAGTATAAGGGTCACGTGCAGCAAATTTCTACAATCAAGTTCACGATACCTTCAAAACAAATATAGTGAATCATCATTCAACATATCTCAAACCAATTTGAGGATCCAAAGTATTCCAAAAATTTGTTCCAGTCAACCGTGAACTTTCAAAAACTTTGGAGGAGGTTCTGTAGGTTGTCTAAAAATAACAATAGATAGATTATCCCCATCAAACATCGACAATAGAAGTTACAATCTGACGACTTCTACATTGATAATTCAACAGTGAAAGTCACAATCACATGACTCTCCCATTAGCAAATGAAGGCTACAATTAGAAGATTTTTACGTAGATCGAGAAAGGTTATAATTCGACGACCTTCACAACAATCGATGAAAGCTCTGATTCAATAGTCTTCACAAACAACTATAGGAGTTACAATCTGATAACTCCCATATTTCAAAGAGCTAAAGTGAAGATTACAAAACGATGATATTTGCAACGCTCTACAAAAGAGATCACAAGTTAACCATCTCTTTAATCAAAACGCAGAACTTATCTTTGTGTTCCGAGAACAAAACCAAGATTCAGCCTCGCGTTCCTAGTTCAAAAACATAGTTCAACCATTGTGTTTTCTGCCCCGACGTAGATTTCAACTCTGCATCCCATCTAGTGGATGAAGAGTTCGTGCCTAGAACGCCAGTTTTGGCATTTGACTCATTCAAACATATCCGAACGGTTCTAGAAACTGCTTTCTCCCCACATTTGTTGGATTTCTACCCCACTTCGGAGCGAATTAAGGGGTTGGTTACATCCCTTAATCCCCCTATAAATATCGAAAACTCAACTGAGTTTAGGGTTTTTTTAATCTTTTGGAGATCGGAATTTGGGAGGAGAAATTCGGCACTCATCCACCGAGAGCATTCTTCAGCAACAAGGAGCTTTTGTACTTGGCTTAAAACCCATTTTCGGTACAAATAAACTCTTTTATAGAGTTTAAACTCACTCTGAGTTCTAAAACTTGTTAAGAGTTCCTTTCAAATTTTCCACGCAAGTTCTCCTCAACATCAATCAAGAGGAATACAACGTACCACGAGGTGAAGTATTCAGATTGTCAACGGAAAGCTAACTCCACGAAGCATTCGAGGGAGGCATTCCATCGACACTAAGAAGAACTCAGTTTTAAATAAAGGGAAGGATCTCTATTGATTTTTCTCTCTTTTGTAAATCGGGAATCCGATACAAGAAGATTGGAAGTTCTTTTTCTAAGTTGTTGGAGAGAGATTGCATTGATAGAATTGTAACCAATTCTTTTTCTAAGTCTATTAGAGAAAATACTTTAAATTTAATTCTCCATATTTCTTCTTTTAATTTTGCCAACAAACACAGGTTGGCCAATCATTCGGCCAACCGGTTGGCTAATCGGTCTGCCAACCGGTTGGCCAATCGGTAGGCCAACCGGTTAGCCAATCGATCGACCAACCGATTGGTAGTCCGTAGAAGTAGATTTCTGGATGGATTTTAATTCTTGTTCTGCAAGTTTCATCAAGGGTTTTGTGATGCCCCCGGGTTCACATGAAGCTGCAGTCCACAGTGAAGCCAATAATACCAAACCTGTCATGCACCCATACAGTGCAACGATATATTTCACCATCATAGAAATATCTCTCTAGTGGATTCAAATAAGATAGTACATGTACAAGAAAATATAAAAGACATAAAGACAGGAAATAGAACAAAGAAATAAATAATAAATCCCTAGATAATTCGGGTCTCAACGGATATAAAAGAAAATACTATAAATATCAAACGTCGACTATGCTGAAAGTCCATCAACGTGCAGCTCTCTGAAACTCTGCTCCGCTGCCTAAAAAGAAGTAAAATCAATATCATCAGAGTGCTAGCAAGATCATCTCCATCCGCCCCCAGGGGAAGGGCTACTAAGTATGATGGAGGCTCTACCTATAAGTGCATAGTCTACCTAGATTATTTTACCTTATACTATATGGAATTTATGTTTACTAATTTACAACACAAGTCTGGTAGGTCAAGCAAAATAATCCAAATAAGGAAACCTCATGTATATACCATGTGTCTCAAGTCGTAAATTTCTAAATACAAATTCCAACTAAGAAATAATAAAAGAAAGCAATACGTGAAATACCATATTAAACATCTCCTAGAATATCATTCATCTCCTCATACTACCCATAGTAGACAAAATAGATATCGATACACTATCCCGTGTAACAAAGTTGTGAAATACATTCACAATATATCATACTAAGAGAATGTCAATAATCACCTACTCTTAGATTATCATCAAATTTATCAAATCATCTTTCTCTGGAATTCTTCAACTCATTGCACCCCCGTGCAGACCGATAAATAGGTATATCAACTCATCGCACCCCCGTACAGACTAATAAATAGGTATAACCACCTCTGTGCATAACCATGTAGACTGATAAATAGGTTCAATGACCTCTGCGCATGCTCGTGCGGACCAAAAGTACATAATGGAGGGAAGTCCATCGTGGTCTCATTGCGGTCCTGACTAACGCACTCAGAGTGTAGTCCATCTGTGATCTCATTGTAGGATCCAACTAACCCTACCCAAGCGTTCATAATTATAATGAGCTATGATAGTCGTTACTCGTAATGATTGCAAACAATTTGTCTATCTCGAACAATAGATTTGTACGTACTCAACCTCCGTACGTATACCCCCCAAAATATGCGTAAATATACACATATAACTTGCACTACATGCTCGCACAACGAACCCACATGCAAGGAACCAAAATCACAATTTTGAACCTGATCAGTCGATCTATAGAAAGCTTCAGTCAAGTAATCTGGTCGTTCATAGAAATAATGCACACACGATCCCGTCAGTCGACTGATGACCTCCCGTAAGTCGACTGATGGCAACATCAGTCGACTGGACAATTTAAAATTTCATGGATTAAGGTTTTTGCTTATTTTTCTTCAAAGCTCGGTTTTTTATTAACTTATATAAATAAAACTTGATTCATACTCATTAATACTTAACCATAGGTTCGTTTAAATAAGATGGTATCACATAGATGCTTGAATCTAGGGTTCAAAATTTAAATTAACAAATTCATGTTTATCTTGACAAATTAGTGCATATGAACCAAATCAAAGCATAAACTAATATGTTAAAAGAACCCTAATGATCATGATCATGTATACTAATCAATTACAGAATTATTCTATTGTTTATTATTCTGATTTAAGATTAGAACATCATAAATTAGATTCTAACATATTAGATTAACTTTAAGCATGAGAATTATCATAATTAACACATAAAACTTGATTTTTAAACTAGGGAAAGGTTTGGACAAAGGTGATCTTGCGTTATCACGTATACAACCCTCTAAAATGAACAACAAACGATCCCTCGATGCCAAATGCCATAAATCCTGCCTTCTCCTCACTTTTCGCCTCATGAAACTCTCCCAAGAACTCAAATTTTTTGCTAAGGTTTTAGAGAGGAGGAGAGGGGCAACTAGGGTTTGCAACACTGAAGAAAAGGTGTGTTTTTCATGACAAAAATATGTATATATAGGTAGGAACCCGAATACAAATGGCCCAAAACCCGAAACCCGAAATAGGAAACCCAGTCAGAATCGGCCAGTAGTCTTCGGCATGTTGGTAGTAACGTTTTCGTCCGACCTTGGAATAAGGTGATTTAAGATGTGTTGGAAAGCTATCGAGGATACCTATAACCTTTATCTTTTGAGTTTTTCTAGATTCGAGCTACATTGGTATGTAATGCATATATACTCTTAACTGGTCATTTTTCTAGATTTGAATTGCATTGGTGTATAATGCGTGTATACTCTCAATTGATCTCAAATTAATTGTAAAGAAAATCATTCATCCATAAATGATATTTATCATAATTAGAACTCATTTATCAATATATAAATGACACTATTCTTTCAAAATTCATGAGGTTTTTTATTCATTGTTGTAAGCTACAAATAAGGATAAATAGTGAGAGGTTAGGGTGTGGAAATTTTTTGAAAAAAAATCTATTTCGAGTGGAGGGTTACTCTTAATTGAGAAGACCTTCTAAAAATTATAACTTTATTATAATTAACAAAATAATTTTTTTACCTCTTTATATTTTTCTTTTCTTCTCTTTGTTTGATTATGAAGATGAAGATGAGATGAAGATGGTGATCAAGTTGAAGATTTGCTTTCATCAAGAGGTTGGAACCCTCTTGGAGTGTATTTTTTTTTCTCTTTTATCTTTTTCCTTTCTTGTAATATTTTACTTTCTTGCTTTATATATTCATGGGGCTAGAACTCTCTTGAATTAGATTTATTTTGATGCATGGTAGAGTAGATTTACTTTCAATGTCCTTATTTTCTTGCGTTTATTTTGTAGTATAGATTTACATTCTTGCATAGTTTAGATTTTTTTTATTGTTCTTTTCTTTTTGTTCATAGTTTAGATCTTTACTTCTTTGTTCTTATTTTTTTATTTTCATAATTAATTCATTTTTCCTCCTTCATACTCTTTTACGCTTATTTTGCTTTTATTTTCTAAGTTGTGGAACTAATTCCTTGTAGGAATTCTAGAATTGCATGAAACTAGTTTAATTTTTTATGAATCATGAATTAAAATGATCATGTTTAGGATAATCAACTAAATAGCTAATTGGTAGAAGAAGAATTGGATACTCTATACTTGCCTTGAGTGGTAAAATATGTTTTGATAATGAAATTCTAGAATTACTATCTAGTTGTTGCTCTTTGCATGAGTATTAATTTTACTTGGATGATAATAAGATATGTTATGTTTGCCTTAATTGGTAAGCTAGTTTATACTTAATAAATCTAAAATAAAATGTAAAAAAAGAGAATAATTGAAGAATTTATTATTGAAATTGGCTAGTGGATTCAATTCTAGGTTCAATATATCTCCAATTGAATCCTCCATCTTTACTTTCTTAAATTTTCTCTTCGTTCTTTATTTTCTTCTTTGTTTTATTCCCTTTTCTTCATCTTTCTTTCTCCCCTCTTAATCTCGTTTTATTTTCATTTGCATATAATCAAAATCACTCTCTTTATCTCTCCACAACACATACTTTCATCACACCTAATTATCACGCACACAACTTAATAATCACTTTTGATTAGTTCCTACAACAACACCTTCCTCATGGGATTCGATATTTTTCTATACTATAACTTGATAGTTGTGTCCTTATAACTTTTGCTTATTATTTTTGCCCTATCAAGTTTTTGACGCCATTGCCAGGAAATGTGCTTATATGTAGGTTTTTTCTATTTTGGTTCTTTAATTTGTGTGTTTTCTTGTGAATGAACCACTTTGAAGATTGATGATCAAGGATTAGAGATCGAAGAATGAAGATTTTCTTGAGGTAACTCTATTTTCTAGTAGTTTCAATTCTACCTCTTTAGTTAGTTTCTCACAAGTAGAAACAATTAGGATCTGAAAGAAAAAGAAAGAATTTTTTTTACTTTTGTTGACCATAATAAAATCCAACATCCACTTGGACATTTACTAATAAGAAAATAAATTTAAACAAGTGCTCTCTTTCTCACCTTTGTTTTTTTGTTAACCTTAATTAAAAAATAAAAAGATTTTAATTTGAGCATCCTTTTGTAGTTGCTTTTAATTCATAGGGTTGCATTTTATATAATAGTAGGAATTTACCTAAGTGATTTGAGAATCTTGATTTGACACTCACTTGAAAATATCCTTAAGGGAAATACTCCTAATCAAGATAAGGTGAGGAATTTCATCACCCTTTCCTTAGCCCAAAAATCATTAATTCCTCACTACACAAACCCAAGTTTTCTAAAACACATTACACGTTGGCCTCTAAGGACTCCAGCTCATTAAGGACCAAGAAACCTTTAAGTGAACTAGTTTATGTTTACTTGAATCTGTTGGTGTCTAAGACAAAGTTTAGGGGTTGCGTAAAGTGCTCCGCAATAAATGAGGTACTTAATTAATCATTGATCTCCTTATAGTCTTATCCTTGCCTAGCTAACTGACAGAGGAAACTTTAATCTTTTTACTAAGGGATTAGGCTTAACCCTAGAATTTGGAGTGATAGAAACAAGTGATTGCTTCTGACTTGTTTTAATTAGGTTTTTCTTTTATATTTTCCTCCTTCTCATTATCTTTTAGAATTTTTTTAGATTTCCTTAAAAAATAAAAAAACAAACTTTTGTTTTTCATAGAATTTCTTTTTAGATTAAAAAAAACAAACAAACAAGAATAATTTTCCTTGGTGTATGCAAGGTTGGATTAGGGATAATACCGATCGTTTGATCCGTTTTGAACCAATTTTAGAAGAAATGGATAATTCTAATCTACGCGTTCTTCAATATATGTATTACTCAACTACGAATGTAATCCCATCTTGCATTAAGCTACCCGAGGTAATGGAACTACTTTTGAGCTTATACCGCATTACATAAACGTGCTTCCAAAATTCTTTGAAAATAAAACTAAAGACGCTTACAACTTTATCTCCGAGTTTGAGGAAGTTTATCTTATAATTAAGATTAGAGAACTATCGGTGGATGCAAATAATCTTAAATTTATTTTGTTTGCCCTTAAGGATAAAGTCAAGAAATGGCTGTATAGCTTACCTACAAATCTATCTCAACTTGAGATGAATTTATCACCGTTTTGCTAAGGAAATTTTTTCCTAACAACAAAACAGTTAAGCTTAAAAGTAGCATTTAAAGCTTTAAGATAGTACTTGGAGAGCCATTCTGGAAGTATTTTAACAAATTTAAGGTTATTCTTATCCAATGTTCTCACCACGATCTTAACAAATGGTGATTATGCCAAATCATCTATGAAGGACTGGATTATTCTTTAAAAACTTACCTTAGAATCAATTTGTCAAGTGAATTTTATGAAGAGAAAATGCTGATGAAGCTTGAGAATTTTTAAAGAGTTTATTCGAGAAAACCATGCAGTGGAAATACTGTGATGACAGAGTTTCATCAGCTCCCCAACCCAAATCCAGTGGTTTATCCTTAGAGATAAACATAGCCTGTGAAGAAAAGATGGCTACAATCATATAAATTTTAGAAGCTTTATAAATCAATGAACAAGCTCTAGCTAAAATCAATCAAGTTTCTACCTTAGCTTGTCACAACTGTCTTTCTCCATCTCATGTCTAAGAGGAATGTACTCTATTAGGAAATAATAAACCACTATGTCAGATAAACGTTGCATTCTGGCATCTATAAGCGATCCATTTTCTCCAACTTACAATCCAGGCTGAAGAAATCACCCGAACTTTTCATGGAATCAAGGAAACTACTCCGGAAATCAAAACTTTGCTCTCTCTTCAACCCAATAATTTTTTAGGGGAAACACCGTTTCTTATAGTTCTCAAAACAATTTTGAACAATTAAATCTACTATATCCAAATCAGTCTCCTCATTATTAATCTATGTCATGCCCCGCTTCCCAAAATACATGGGAATCGAAACGTGAACAAGTCCACGACGTATTAGATTTAAAAGAAATATACACTACCATTTTTTCTTTTCTTTTCTTCAGAATCTAATACGCTAAGCATCTAGAAATAGATACAATGCGAAGTCACAGGTCCCCGATCACAGATAGCAAGAATATAATGAACAACACAGAATAAAATAATACATATCATAAATGAATATCATGCAAGATATAAACATACAGATCAAACATGCCCTTATACAAATCTGAACAAGAGAATACTAGAGAAAATAAAATACAATGATCAGGCGAAAAAGAAATGATACAAAAGTGAACTAAGATCAACGAACAACTAGAGGGAATATCTAAACTTCGGCTTCTTCTGCTCGGTCGGTAAGGCACTCCTACAGAGAATCCTCTGGTTGCTGGCGATCTCCTAACTAGACATGTTCTTCCTTTATGTCAGACGTACACCAGAAAAAACATGTGTATGTCAGCATGCATGGCACACGGCAAGACCCCAAAAAAGAAAATAGAACAAACAAAAACAAAAGAGGAAATCGATACGATAATGGAAATGACAAAAGGGCGTTCAACTGGAAATTCAACAAAATCAATCAAGTAACGTGTCGATTATGCAGCTAGCGATCAGAATAATCATCCAAGTAACAATGTCATACAACTAGATAGAATTACTACTTAAAAATCTACAACAAGAGACGTAGTACGTCGAGCGAAATAATCCAAACAAGAAAATCCTCATGTATATACCATATGTCTCAAATTGTAGATAATTAAATATTAATCCCGATCTATGTATGAAAAGGAAATACAACTAGCCTACAACTCACAAGAATCCATTCTTAACTAAGAAACGAGGTCATGTAACTAGCCATCCTAAAACTCATTGGTCCACATCTCACATAAAGTCAACATTCATATTACGGGATAACTGACTGTTTACAAATCCTCTACGCGCATCCAATCCAGCTACACAAATCGGTCAGAGGACTACACGCAATCCGATCTCGACCTGGTTCGAACTCAGGCAAAGCTCATGTGACGAAACAGGTCATGGACTAAAGTGACTACACGAATTCGCTTTAACCCAACAACCAACCCCAGTGACTACACGAATTCACTGATACGAGTTGGAAGATACATCAACAGTCACATCCAAGCACAAGAGCATTACCTTCCCCATCCCAACTCTTTTCATTTTCTTAATCAACAGTCGTATTCCACACTGAAACTCTGGTTTACCACCTAAACTCAGTCAACACACTCACACATGTCACTAAGTCTGTTCATGACGCACGAGGCTACTAAGTCATAAACTACTAAGGGTTCTCAAACACAACATGGAGATAATTATAACTCTAATCATGTGCAATAAAACATGGTATGTCAAATAATCAAAATTAACAATTATAAATCATGAAAAGCAACTACGTAATTTGAAAAATAATTCCTTTTCCAAAATAACTTCTTATAATTTATCATAATTTTTCTCAAGTGATTCGGTTCTCAAATAAATTCTTTTTAATTAATATTATTATCTGAAAATGATTCTGTTACCTAAATAAATTCTTTTAATCTATTATAATTATTCTTAAAATACTATTTATCATATAATTACAAATTATTTAATATTATTCATCAAATCCACGCAGATAATTGTATCATAAATTAACATAAATAGATAATTCACAATTTCATCAATAAGCCCACACAAATAAATATTAATAGATCTAAAATTACAGTTATTTTATAATAAATAGAAAAATTTTAGATTTGAGCAAGTGGGATCTTGCCTCGGGTTTTTGTCAAATGAATCGACATCGACGGTGTGGATCCGCGGTCTGATCTGGGCGTGGGTAGGAACAATGGGGCTGTTGGCTTGGCGTGGCGACGACGAGCTCGAGAGGGGGTTCGACGGTGGATTTCGGGTTGTGCACGGCGTTGGCGGTGACGACGAAGCTGAGGGGAGCGGTGTGGTCAGCGGTTCAGGAGGAAGAGTAGTGAGAGGAGGCAGCGGGGTTTGAGGTTGTCGGTGGAGTTAGAGGACGTGGATGGTGGTGAGCTCGGGGGACGGTGACGTAGGGGCTGATTTGGGCAATCAGAGTTGCTACCTCGGTGGTTGTTGGCGAACATGAGGAGGACAGCAGTTTGGCAGTGGTCGGAGCTAGTTGGACAGGAGGAGGAGGCGGCCTACAAGCCTGGTAAAGGTGGATCTGGAGGCGGGCGTGGCTGCTGGGGTCGGCGTGGGGCAGAACTCAGGGAGGATGTCGCGTCAATAGGGCACAGCGAGGGCAGACCGACGGGGGAGAGATTGTGGGTTGAGGGGAGGCGGTTAGGTCTAAGGATGAGAGCGGAGGAGGTGGTTGGAGGAAGTGGAAGAGGAGGACGAGGAGTGGTCAGCGTCGGTTTGGTTGGTCAGAGATGGGGGCCGACAGTGGTGTGGATAAGGGAGAGAGGGGAGATGAGATCAGGACAATGGCGACAGTGGCTGAGGTTCTTTTTGCGAAAAGAGGTACTTCAAACTCTGGTGATCTGTGAATAACTCAAACTATACTCCATACAAATAATACCTCCATGCTTTCAGTGCAAAGACCACTGCTACTAGCTCCAAATCATGTGTGGGATAATTCTTCTCATGAGTCCTCAACTGTCTCAAAATATAGGATACAACTCTTAGGGTTTGCATCAATACACCTCCAAGACCTGATAAGGATGCATCAGTGTAGACAACAAAAGTCTTTTCACTGCTGGGAATAATCAATATTGGTACTGGAGTCAACTTTGTCTTCAATGTCTCAAAGGCCTTTTGGCATTCTGTGGCCTAAATAAACGGTACAGCCTTTTTAGTAAGGTGTGTTAGTGGCGTCGTGATCTTCGAGAAGTCCTGAATAAATTTTTTGTAGTAGCCCACCAGACCTAAGAAGCTACAAATCTCTATAATTGTCTTTAGTGGTTCCTAATCAATTACAACCTATACTTTAGTCAGAACTACTGCAATGCCCTCTCGGCTGATGACATGGCCCAAAAATCTAACCTTCGATAACTAGAATTCACATTTGCTAAAGTTAGCAAACAGCTGGTGTTCTTGCAAAGTCCGCAATGCCAACTTCAAATGCTGCTCGTGCTCGGCCTCTGATCTCGAATAGATGAGGATATTGTCGATGAAAACTATCACGAACTGGTCCAAGTATGAACAAAAAACTCGATTCATCAAATCCATGAATACTGTGGGTGCATTGGTCAGCCTAAATAGCATGACAAGAAACTCGAAAGACCCACATCGAGTCAAGAAGGTGGTCTTGGGAATATCCATTTCTCGAACCCACAACTGATGATAACCGGAACGAAGATCTATCTTTGAAAAACACTGAGCCCCCTGTAACTGGTCGAACAAGTCATCGATCCTCGGTAATGGGTACCTGTTTCGGATAGTGACCTTATTCAACTTGTGATAATCAATGCATAATCGCATACTCCTGTCCTTCTTCTTCACAAAGAGGACTGGTGCTCCCCACGAAGAGTAACTCCGTCGAATGAATCCCTAAAATAACAACTCATCTAGCTGGATCTGTAGCTCCCTCATCTTAGTAGGCGCCATATGGTAAGGAGCTTGGGAAATCAGCGCGGTGCCTGGCTACAACTCTATGCAAAATTCGACCTCTCTCACTGAAGGTAATCCTGGTATGTCCTAAAAAATATCCTGGTACTCTGAGACGACTCACACCTAACTCAAATTTGCACCCCGATCCCGCAACATCACCTCCTCGACGTATGCTAGATATGACTCTACAAACTAGTTGCCTCTGGAGGTCACCACCACTAACTCGGATCCATCATCTCTTCTCAAAATAGTTGATACTCACATAGTAGGAAGATAGCCAATCCATAGGAAGGATAACATCGAACTCAGACATACGCAACACGATCAGGTCTATCACAAACTCAGAATCATCCAAACTGATGATACATCTCTTACAAACACTCTCTAAAAGAGACGTCTCCCATAAAGGAGTAGATACAGATAAAGGAAAATCTAATGGCTGTGCCACAAGTTGGAGTCTAACCCTAAAATCATAGGAGATAAAAGAATGCGAAGTGCTAGAGTCAAAAAGAATACATGCTAGAAAGGAATTCACAAGGAAAGTACCTTCCACCACCGTCCTGTTCACACCATGATCATGAGGAACAACTGTATACACTCTACCAGTCGGCTGCGCTACATCACCTAGAACATATGGGACTATCTGTCCCTGCAGGGTCTCTTGAATCGCTCATACCTGTCCCACAATTCTCGGAACTACTGGAGGTGCCTCAATCCTCAACTACTGACCCTGACCGCGACCCTGAGTGCGGTTCTGCTGCTGCTGATTTCTGCCCTGATGGCCTACTGTGGGTGCATTGTGGCACTCTGCTGCTCTATGACCAAGCTTGTTGCAATTGAATCAAGCTCCATGAAATTAACACTGCTGTTGTGCCCTCTTATCCTGCTGATTGCCCTTCTTATGGGGACCCTGCTGATGTGGAGCCTTACTCTGATGCTGGGGTCCTCCCGAGCCTGAAAAAGGTCTCTTACCTTTACCTTTATCCCCGGACTGTCCTGACTTAGCATTATCATCTTTGCCCTTAATAAGTATAGTTGTGCCTGTCTGCTGAGCCATGGCAGCATCTGCCACCTCCCGTACTGAATGGAACCTCTGAGATACAAGATATCGGTGTAAACCTGGGCGGAGTCCCATTATGAACATCTGAGCCTGCCTCTCCTTCGTGTGCCACATGCTAGTGAATCTAAGTAGTGACATGAATTTACTCTTAAAATCCGTCACTGACATACCCCCCTGCTCTAACCGAGCTAGCTCTAACTTATTCCTGGCTTTCGCTGCAGTCAAAACATACTACTCTTCAAAGAAATACACAAAAATCTCCCACAAAGCCGTCAACCTCTGCTCTGGAGTAAAACAAAGCCGATACCATCCTCCTGTATTTCCCTTGAGGCTGAAAGCTGCTTGACACGGCTTCTGCACAGTATCCATATTAAGCATGTCCAAAATGTTGCTTACATCTTCCTTCCACTTGTGTGCCGTAATGGAATCCGTCGAACCACGAAACTCTGGAGCCTTCAACTTCTGGTACCTCTCTATCAAACTAAGCCAAGCCTCCCGCTCTGCCATTCCATCATCAATAGAAGGTGGTGTGTGACTATCGGTGTCCCCTCTGGCATCTCCTCCTGAATGGATGTTCCTGTCGAACCTGATCTGCTAACTGCTCCTCAATAACTATCAGTCGAGTAGCTAATGGGCTATGAGATCCACTAAGTACTGCGAAGCCTGTTGTGGCTCGAGCTCTCTATTAGCTTGCTCAACTCCCTGAGCACGAGTACTTCGGCATCCACGTCCTCTTCCTAACATCTATAATTTAGAACCAGAGCTTATTACACAGTAAATAGAATCTCAAGTAGGAAAGAATATAATGTATACCAATAAGTAAATCGTATCACATATATCTCATAGCATGCTTTATTATTCAAGCAAATAGTTCATCATAAAAAAAATTTGTAATTTTCCCGCTACATATATAATAAGTCCTCACTCGTACTAGGAATTCCTAGCAGACTGTATACATAATTCCTAGAAAATTCTATCCTAACTCTACAATATGATATAGGAATGATCCTAAGGATATTGGAACTAGAGCTCTGATACCAACTGTGACACCCCAGGTTTCACGCAAGGCTACAGTCCAAGGTGAAACCCGAAATGTCAAACCTACCAAGCACTAAACACCATGCTGCGACATGTTTCACCATCAAGACACTATCTCTCTAGTAGAAACAACAAATAGGTGAAAGTACAGAAAGGCAAATAATAGAGATGGAACAAACAAGATGTACACAGAAGCAATAAGAGAATAATTATTAGCGAGCCTAACTAAAATAGAAATATCTATGAGTCTGAAATAAACCTTAAGTACAACGAGTCAAATAAAGTATCACTATGGCTCTCAGCCTCTACAAAATGAAATACAAGTCTATAGTCTGAACATAAACAACTAACTATGGAGTTCTGTAATAACTACTAAAATAATAAATATCTAGATAGAATATATGAAGAAATTCCATCAACCTGTGACTCTCCATGCACCGGACTCGCTGCCAGAAAAGGAGGAAAACAACGAGCGTCAAAGAGCTATAGCGAGATCATCCCCACCTCCCCCTAGGGGAAGGGGTAGGAGTATATAGAAAATACAGACAAGATATAAGTATAAAATCATTCATATAAATCTAACTGGAGATTAGTATTTAGGAATCCACAACACGAGAGTTAGTACGTCGAGCGAAATAATCCAAATAAGGAAACCCTTATGTATATACCATGTCTCAAATTATGACTTCCTAAATACTAATTCCAAACTCTATGAATAAAAAAGAACAATAAACAAAAAGGTAACACTCCAAACCTCAAATCTTTAGAACAAATATCTTATCCCAATCTACACTCGGGTAGACGAGTCTAACATAAGAGAAACTCATCCAAAACAAAGATTAATCACAAGCCCTGTCGTGTAAGCCACGGTCTTAGAGAAAACACCCTACTTACGTTTATTCCAAATAGAAGCAAAACTACAATTTATAATACTTATAAGTGTGCATCTCATGTGCAATAGCGATACTCTTATTATTCTTACTCAATCGCTCTGCGGTAATAGGTTTTATCTCCCTATCCTGGATACATGAAATGGCGATACTTTTGTAATGTTTTTACTCAATCGCCCTGCGGAAATGGGTTTTATTTTCCCATTATGGATACATAATATAATGATACTTTTGTAATATTCTTACTCGATTGCCTTGCGGAAATAGTTTTCATCTCCCTATTTCGGAAACATGAAATTTTGCTATACTCTACATATTTATTTATCGAATTAAATTACGACAAAAAAACATGTTAACATAACATATTATAAACATACGCGTACATATCTCAGTGTGCATGTCCATATCTAGTTTTCACTGATATCCCAGGTGTTAAACAACTCATAAACATTGTATCATAACAGTACAAGGTCGAGAGACTCGCTTGAAAACCAAAACAATCGAACAAAACATGCACAAGCCGATATACAGTTTGGCGGTCGACCGTAATTATGTAGCGGAAGACCGTGACCGATTCTAGGGCCTACGCAGGTCTCTGCCCTACATGTAGGTCGACCGCCACTAAGGCGCGGTCGATAGTAGGCTGAAATTCTAGATTCTAAATTAGGTTGTGTTTGTTGTGTTCACGCCATGTTTAGGTGATTCAAACATGATTAAAACAATATGAATCTTGCATGAAAACATGTCAACAGTAGATAAAAACTACTGGGAGCAACATGTAGGCGTATAAAATTACCTATAGGTCCCTTAGCACAGCTCGGCATGGTGATTCGACAAACCATCGAGTGACGAGGCGACGAGGTCAACGAATCGCACGCGAGCAACGGAATGCATCCATTCGCGTGCGGAATCAAGCCAACGGTTCGGGGAGTCAACGAGTCATCCAAACAAGAGCGAACTCGGATGAATCACGATCGAATCAAGATCAGTTTCGGACTCGAATTCAGAGGTGGATTTACTGCCAAATCAGGAACCGGATTTACTGCCAAATCGGGTCAACCACACAACCGAATCACGGATAGAACCAAAAGACGGGAAACAACCAAACCCAACACCAAGGTGGCTCGGCCCAAACCGAGCCACCTTAAGGTAGCTCGGTGGCCGAGCCACCTCAAGGTGGCTCGGCAAAGGCCGAGTCACCTCAAGGTGGCTCGGCCAATGCCGAGCCACCTTGAGGTGGCCGGCCCAGATCTGTGCCAAGGCACAGATCTGGTTGCCTATAAATAGAGGGGCTTGGGTTCATTTTCAGAGGTTGGAATTTTTGGAGAGGCGAAGCCCTGCTGGATTGGAGGCTCAGAACTTAAAAAAAGATCTCAACTTTAGGACTTCGAGGACTCGCTCATCCAGATCTGGTGCTCGACGATCATCAACGCCAAAAAAGGCAGGTGTTCGAGAGGACCGGATCTCAGTTCTACGCAAGCGTACTCCGGATCAAAGCTTGGTCCTTGATCCCAAGATTTGGGCGACTATTTCCTTGGTGAAATAATCCCCCCCAGCTATTATTTCCTTCGTGAAATAATACCCGTCGTATTGCGTAGATCCGACCGGATCTAGATCTCGCGGTGGTCAACGGATAAACCTCGGCGCAGGCAAACAACCCACGCAAGCGAGCGACCACAAAACAGGAGCTCGTGATTTGTTCGGCAAATAAGGAAATAAAGTTGTAATCT
>BQKN01064825.1:377399-406579 GCA_022839385.1 Asparagus kiusianus
TCCCATTGATTGAATTTGCATATAATAATAGTTATCAAGCTACTATCAGGATGGCGCCACATGAAGCATTGTACGGGAGGCCTTGTAGATCACCTTTAAGTTGGGTAGAGCCAGAGGATAGCCTATTGCTTGGGCCAGTTTTTGTTAGGTAGACCACAGAGAAGGTGGCATTGAATAGAGAGCACATTCTTGCCGTTAAGAGTCAGTAAAAGAAATATGTGGATCAGATACGATGACCTCTAAATTTTCAGATCGGAGACTTAGCCATGTTGAAAGTAATGCCGATGAAGGGGGTTCAGCAATTCGGTAGACGGGGAAAGCTTACCTCGAGATATGTTGGTCCATTCAGGATTATTGAGCGTATTTGCGCAGTTTCTTATAGATCAGATCTTCCAGCATTGATGTCGAGTGTACACGATGTCTTTCATATTTTGATACTCAGAAGCATTTGTGTGATGAGGAGCAGTAGAGGGTGATTGATACACTAGATATCGAGATCATGGATGATTTGACTACCATAGAGATACCAGTATGTATTCTTGCTAGAGAGAATAAAAAGTTTAGAAATAAAGTCATTCCATTAGTAAAAGTTTAGTGGAACCGACAAGGAGCCAAAGAAGCCTCTTGGGAGTGCGTGGAGGATGTACGTCGCGACTACTCACCTTTGTTTGAGCTGGTAAGATGTTGATGTTTGAGTATGCTTCTATGAATTTATGTTTATATATGTTGCTCAACCACATTTATATTTAACGCTAGAATGGGTCACTCAACACTTAGCTTCTAATCATTCCGAACACATAGTATATATATGGGGGTTTCCTTGTTTGGGTTTTTCGCCCGACGTACTAGTTCCGTTTAGTTATGGGTTAAGTGAGAGTGCACATATTTTAGACCATTAAGTTTAAATATTTTCTTATGGCTCTAATCTAGGGATTAATGGTGCAAGATGTGTGCGGGAGTGTTTCTTTGTCTGGATTATCCCCTCTCAGTGGTTTTCTCGTATTATTAATCTTTAAGATACAATCACGGAATTTTGTGGATGAAATTATTTTAAGGGGGTTGAATGTAAAACCTCAAAAATTTGAGTTAATATAATTAATATGTGATTAATTATTATAAGTGGATATTTTTGAGATAAATATCATTAAATAGTGTATGAGTACACTAACAAGTGTTTTGAGTGTAAACGAGTTCATACATGAGAATAGAACAAGTTGAAAACATGCGCGAAGACCAAATCTTGAGAAACTAGAATTTACCAGTCCGATCAACCGCCGTAGTCGACACGAAACCTATATCCCGTTTTCCTTTTTCAACCTGGTTTCGGGTATTTTGAAGCCCATGTTCGTTTCTCTAATATATATATTATTTTTTTCATGAGGTTTTCAGTATTATTTCATACTTTTGAAAACCTAGCAGCCACCAAACAATTCTACAAACCCTAAATTGATTTTTGACAGAGTTTAAGGGCGTTCGGAGTGGGATTTCAGTTTGTTTTGGATTTTAGCTTAGAGATCTACATTGGCATTGCATCTTGCACATTTTTCAACAAGTCTCAGGTGAGTTTCATCTCTGCTAACCCTACACCCAAGTTTCTAAACATTTTAAATGAGTTTTAGTGTGATTTTATTGGGCCTAATTAACTAATTTGAGTATAAAAGCAATCCTTTTGTATTATATGAATAAAGATTAGGTCTTTCCACGTTTAAAAGATAAAGAATGATTTTATAGAGTTGTTTTAAAACCTGAAAGTATTTAACAACGTTGTTTAACTAAGTTTTTATGATTTTTATGTGATTAATCATGTTTCACATGTGAAATAATTTCTTGAACTTTTAATCTAATGTTTATAATGTTCTACATAAGTTTTATGATGAATTAATCAAGTTAGATTACGAAAACACGCGCGAACACAGGTATCACAAAGCCTGCAGAGAAGGCTGTTGTTTGCGGTCCGGTCGACCGCCGCTTATATGCAGTCGACCGTGTGCTACGCTGAAGCCTTAGTAGTTTCTGGACCGTAGCGCGGTTGACCGCCATTTTATCGCATTTGACCGCCAGTCAGAAAGAAGCCTGTGCATGTTATTGACTCATGTTTCTATTTTTGAGGGTTTTTCTTGATCTTTTCAAGTCATACTATGATACTATTGAGCTGTTTGAGCAACTGTGGTATTGGTGAACACTAGATATTAACACGTACATCGAGAATTGTGCACGTACACTTAGTATGTATTGTTTTGACCTGTTTTGTTGAGATATTTGACACATGTTAAGTTGACGAAAGTTAAGTAGTATATGATAAAGCATTGCTCATCAGTTATGGATGCTTAATATGGTTGTTTATCCTATAATGAGACCTCAGTTTTACCACACTAGGAGTATTTGGTTGCTTTTCCTATAATAAAACCTCGGCGGTACCAAATACTCGAAGGTGATTGGCGTATTTTCCGGGTTGGGCTGATGTGCCTATTCATCGTTGTACTATCATCTGGAAGCATATCTAGAATAGGTAGATAAAACCTATTTTCGTAGAATGATTAAGTAAGAAAGTTGAACCCACATGTTATTGTGCGAACCTTACAAGAGTATCATTATCTCATGTAGCCGGAATAGGGAGATAAAACCTATTGTCGCAGATTGATTGCGTAAGAACCTTATATGAGTATTACTATTACAAGTAGAGATGTAAACATATGTACAGTTATAGTTTGCTTCCATTATAGATTACCAAAGAGTAGGGTATATGATGAGGATAAGGAAAGCAATATCTGATTAGTTGATTTTTTTTGCAAATTTGAATTTTGAATTGTAATTTAAATTTGGTAGTTTAGATTTGAATTTCGAATTAGGCTTTAATTTGGTAGTTGAGTGATTTGAGGGATTTTTATTTGTTTCCATTTTGTTTGTACGTTGTGTGCACGTAGTAGTTTTCTTTATAGTAAGGTTGTATGAGACTTGAAAAGGATGGAATGAATTATTAAATGAAAATTAAGTTCTTATCAAATGAGAATTTCTTTGTATTTGGTGTGTGAAACCCAAATGCCAGTTCTAGGTGTGCGAAACCCTAGTTACTTATCCCCAAATCCATCCATCCCTCCATTCCCCTCATAGGTCCATCTCCACCATTCATTACCAAAAAAAAACCTAGATCTAATTCCACCCCCCCCAGCCGTTAATCGCCATTAACCCTAATGAGTTTCTCTTCCTCCAGCAACTGCCTCCATTCCCGTGCCTTCTCCTTCGCCACAAACCTTGACCCCCCCTCCCCAGATACCTTCTGCCATCAAACAGCCGCTACCAACAACTCATCTTCACCAGCAACGACCGCCAGCCCCTATCGCTGGCCCTTCAACAACTACCATGAGCCGCCCTCTTCCAGCTGCCTTTTCCAGCACCAGCACCAGAGCCTCATTCCAGCCGCTGGCAGTCTCCCAATCCCACCGTAGCCACCGCTCATGAGAGTGTCTCCATCGTCACGTTGATGTCGTCGGTTTCTCTTTCGTTCAGATTGAAGAAGAACATGGGAAAGATCAGAACATATTCATGACGTGTGTGGGCTTGTTGATTTGATGGGCTTTGGGCTTCACTGTAGTAGCTAATGGGCTTTGAATTGTTTAGATTTTTCTCAACATTTCTGAATAGTAATCCACTGAAGTTTCGTTTCTCTTAACTCAATATTTTCCTGTTGATTTTAATTTATTAGTTAATTGTATGAGTATTACATCTCTAAATTCTTATCATATATTCACTACTAAAAATATATTTGTGAGTTGTGAGTAATTGAGCATGTGACTATTGAAAATTTGTGATTAAATTGATTGAGAATGGAATTGTTCATGATTGTTGATGCAAGTCTTGTTAAAATCCATCTGTCACATCATTTGTTTTGAAATCAATTTCCTACTGAAGATCATGAATTTTTTGGCGAAATGGTGCATTGTTCGAATTAGGTCGCTGATTCTGATAGACCCCCTCCTTCGTTACGCTTCATTTTTGGTATCAGAGCTTGGTTCTAGCGTAGGAAATTTTTATTTTTTATTTATTTTTTAATTTTTTTAGATTAGTTGAGTCTTTTATTTGATATTAAAAAAACTCATTCATCTCATTTAGCTGTTTGTGCACACCATCCATCTCATCTAGTTGTTAGTGCATACCCACTCACACATGTCTACTATATCGATTAGAAAAGTCTAGTGAATCATCTACTGAGTCCAGCATGTCAGGCAATACAGATCCCGAACTCCTTAAGAAATTCGCTGAAATAGCAACACAAATTGATTAAACCAACAAAATTTTAGTGAGGCTAAAAGAAGCACATGTTACAACTCCACCTCCGCACAGTTAAGGCCATAGGCACGTTGTTTATCAACCACTACCTCAACCTGTGCCTGATCCACCAACCTTTGATAGTAGGCTCGATCCAGAAGCTTTCTTGGACTGGTTGAAGAATATGGATTGATACTTTGACTGGTACGCTTTGATGAATACCCGCAAAGTCAAGTTTGCCACAATGAAGCTCACCGGACCCGCCTATCAATATTGGTCCAACCTCGAAATGTTGAGACATATTAGAGGTGAATTACCAATTTTTACTTGGCGAGAAATGGCATGAACTAAAACAAAAATATCTCCCACCATCGTTTTATCATAGATTGCTAGACAAGTGACATTATCTTACTCAGGGAACCAATTCCGCAAAAGAATACGTTGCACAATTTGATGAACTGTTTACTCGATGCACATAGAGCAAGAGGCACCGATGAAAGTCTTATCAATATTTAGAGTTGGATTGAGAAGTAACCTCCAAACCGAACTCTTTGCTAGAGGAGTAAACACCCTTGAGAGAGCTTACACTTTAGTTCAAGATTTAGATGAAGCCAAATTCCACCAATATCATAGGGCTCAGGATTTTCAGACTCATTCTTCCTAGTGTTCCCGTGCTAATACCTCTAGTCAGCCTCTGAGTCGGTCTAACCCTAGTTCTTCCTAGTCTAGAATCGATCCCAAGGGCCAGAAGTCAGAGAGATCTCTCTCCAAACTTAGCCCAATAATGCAGTGTTACAATTGTCAAGGATATGGACACGTTGCTTCTATCTGTACAACTCCATTCAGAGTTAGAATTTATAAGCCGCCTATAACGGAATCAAAATCTATTATTGAGGAAACCGTTACCCAGGCTGTAGATTTGACAGAATCTAACTCTAGCAATAATATTCAGGATAGTATAATCGAAGAACCATGCACTTCTGTTCCTTATGAAACTACCCCTACAATTGTTGAGTTAACTGAAGTTTCATGCAATAACAACACTCCGATTATTTCCCAAGCTACCCCTTTGATCACGGAGTTCACTAATGTTGTCCCTGAAGCTGTTCTTGAAATTGAAACTACAACTCTTCCTAAATTCACTTTAGTGACTCAAAACATTGTTGATATTCCCCACGAAGTCCTCTTGGATCAACATGACACCCAACACGTTCCTGATTCGGTTCCTAATGCGATTCATTCAAATATCTGTATGGAAGTTGAAATCTAAACTAAGCATAGTGAAACAACTACCATATCAGATATCAAATCCCCATGTATTGTCCCAATAGTCACTAACACATACACTGATCCTTTTTGGGAATATATAGTGATTAGGGATACAAGTTTGGGCACGAGTGTTTTTATTTCCTTTCTCTTTCATATTAAGCACACAAGAACACTCATCCTTCATTCTTGTGTATGCATGTTCCTCACCATCACTACAAAAACAGGAAATTTGCTAATCATATTAATGAAGGAATGCCTAATTATTCTATTTGATAGAGGACATCATGCATTTTAGACACTTCGTTGAGTTTACATCTGCCATTGATCACATTGTTTGAGTCTGCACTTCACCATAGTCATTTGAGTTGATTCACATCATTTTGAATTGCATTGGTCATATATTGGGGAATTAGTGATCTAATTTGAATAAATACATTGTTAACTGAAATGAATGATATGGGGTCAGGACCTAATTTAAAACTGTTGATGCTGATATTTTAGATGGTTTGGACTTGTCCAATACAGTTTATTTATAGCTATTTAAGATTTGACATGATATTTACGAACTTTTCTAACTCTTTAACTAATTAATGCCAACATTTATTTTATCGATTTAGTCATAGTTCTATTTTTAATATTGATTGATTAAGCAGTCCACAATGTTATTAGCAGTCCACGGATATAAACCTGACCCTAACCTATCGTTTTTGAGCGTTCTTTCATTACCTCCACTTCTATATATATTCACCCATGTAGCAGTGAATTTTGATAATATTTTAGATGGTGAATTTACAATGCAATCTAACTAATGATTTGAGTTGCAGGAAAGTATCTGATGACAGATTAAGATGCAAGTAGACTCTATGGAAGATGACAAGCTTCTGTAGCTAACTCGATGGAGTCGAGTTTTCTCCCACCCGGGGAGAATGATGAGGACAAGAAACGCAATATCTGATTAGTTGATTTTTTTTCAAATTTGAATTTTGAATTGTAATTTAAATTTGGTAGTTTAGATTTGAATTTCGAATTAGGTTTTAATTTGGTAGTTGAGTGATTTGAGGGATTTTTATTTGTTTCCATTTTGTTTGCACTTTGTGTGTACGTAGTAGTTTTCTTTATAGTAAGGTTGTATGAGACTTGAAAATGATGGAATGTATTATTGAATGAAAATTAAGTTCTTCTCAAATGAGAATTTCTTTGTATTTGGTGTGCGAAACCCAAATGCCAGTTATAGGTGAGTGAAACCCTAGTTACTTATACCCAAATCCATTTATCCCTCTATTCCCCTCATAGATCCATCTCCACCATTCATTACCAAAAAAAAAAAAAAATCCTAGATCTAATTCCCCCCCCCCCCAACCGTCAACCCCCATTAACCCTCGTGTGTTTCTCTTCCTCCAGCAACCACCTCTATCCCTGTGCCTTCTCCTCCTCCACAAACCCTGACTCCCCTCCCCAGATACTTTCTGCCATCAAACAATCGCTGCCAGCAACTCCTCTTCACCAGCAATGACCGCCAGCCCCTCTCGCCGGCCCTTCAATAACCACCACGAGCCGTCCCTCTTCCAGCCGCCTTTTCTAGCACCAGCACCAGCGCCTCCTTCCAGCCATGGCCTCCACCAGCACCAGCGCCTCCTTCCAGCCATGGCCTCCACCAGTACTAGCGCCTCCTCTCCGACCGCTGGCAGTCTCCCGATCCCACCACAGCCACCGTCGCCCTTGAGCGCGTCTCCATCATTGCGTTGACGCTGTCGGTTCCTCTTTCGCTCAAATTGAAGAAGAACACAAGAGAGATCAAAATTTATTCTTGATGTGTGTGGGCTTGTTGATTTGATGGGCTTTGGGCTTCACTGTAGTAGCTAATAGGCTTTGGATTGTTTGGATTTTTCTCAACATTTTTGAATAGTAATCCACTGAGGTTTCGTTTCTCTCGACTCAGTATTTTCCTGTTGATTTCAATTTATTAGTTAATTGATAAGTATTACATCTCTAAATTCTTATCATATATTCACTGCTAAAATTATATTAGTGAGTTGTGAGTAATTGAGCATGTGACTGTTGAAAATTTCATATTGATTTTAGAACATGTGCAATGACAATGAATATTTTGATTAAATTGATTGATATTGGAAAAATTCATGATTGTTGATGCAAGTCTTGTTAAAATCTATTTGTCACATTAATTGTTTTAAAATTAATTTCCTACCAAAGATCATGAATTTCTTGGCGAAACGGTGCATTATTCGAATTAGATCACTGATTCTGATAGACTCGCTTCCTCGTTTCGCATCAGTTTATCTTTGATACGTGGCATACATGATATGGCCTATTGTGGTGTTGAGTTGGATAATACTTCCTTATGATTATGTCAATTACCTATGGGTAGTTCGAGATGTGATTTTGGTTCTAGATGATTAAGGTTTGGAGTATTTTTTTTTCTTTTATGTCCTGTATTTCATTCATATGATTGAAATTGGTATTTAGAGGTTTACAATTTGAGACATGGTATATACATAAGGGTTTCCTTGTTTGGATTATTTCGCTCAACGTACTAATTCCCATGTTGTGAATTTCTAAATACCAATCTCCATTTAGTGTTATATGAATGATTTTATATTTATATGTACTAACTCTATTTTCTTATATTCTCCTACCCTTTCCGCTGGGGGCGGTAGAGATGATCTCGCTAGTGCTTTGATACTCGTTATTTTCCACCCTTTCAGGCAACGAGTCCAGTGCACGGAGAGTCGCAAGTTGATGGGATTGCATCTTAGATTCCATCTAGTTATTTATATTTATAGCTATTTCAGAACTCCAAATATAGTTGTTTATTTTCAGACTCTAGACTTGTATTTTATTTTGTAGAGGCTGAGTGCCTTATAGAGATTCCTTTTGACACTTTATTTGTGACATGATATATTTGTTCAGTTTAGAGATATTTTTATTCTATTTCAGTTAGGCTCATTTGTTATTTATTTCCCATATACTTCTTCCGTGCTTATTTTGTTCATGTACTATTTCCATTATTTGCTAGTCTTGTACCTTCACCTAATTGTTGACTCTACTAGAGAGATAGTAACTGTAATGGTGAAACATGTCATAGCATGGTGTTGGTGTTTGGTAGGTTTGAAAATCCGAGTTTCACCTTGGGCTACAGCCTTGTGTGAACCCTGGTGCGTCACAGTTTAATCCACATGTGAATATGAAAAGCTTATAAAAGTATCATTATGTGTTAAAAAAATATACACACAGTTGTAGTTTGCTCCCATGTTAGATTACCCGACTGTGGGGGTATATTTTGGATACATGACATACATGATATGGCCTATTGTGATATTTGAGCTAGATGATATTTCTTTATGACTGCGCCAACTACCCGATGGTAGTTCAAAATGTGACATTGGTTCATTATGATAGAGGTTTGGAGTATTTTTCTTCATGTACTATTTTCATTCATAGGATCGGAATTGGTATTTAGCAATTCACAATTTAAGACATGGTATATACATGAGGGTTTTCTTATTTGGATTATTTCACTCGACTTACTATTTCTCGCATTGTAGGTTTCTAAATACTATTCTCCATTTAGAGTTATATGAATGATTTTTTATAGCTATATGTACTAATAGTATTTTCTTATATACTCCAAACCCTTCCTTCTAGGGGTGGTGGAGATAATCTCGTTAGCGCTTTGACGCTCGTTGTTTTCCCTCGATTCAGACAGCAGGTCTGGTGTACGGAGAATTACAGGTTGATGGGATTGCATCTTAGATTCCATCTAGTTATTTACATTTGTAGTTATTTTAGAGCTCCACATTTAGTTGTTTATTTTCAGACTCTAGAGATTGTTATTCTATTTTGTAGAGACTGAGTTCCTTAGAGAGATTTTATTTGACTCTTGTAATGAGACACACTGCATTTATTTCAGTATTAGAGATGTCTTATTTATTTACAGTTAGGCACAGATGATGTTGTTTATCTATACTTCCTCTGTGGTTATTCTTTTCTTTGTACTACTTCTTTATTATTTACCTGTTTGTACCCTCACCTATTTGTTGATCCTTCCAGAGAGATAGTAACTGTGATGGTGAAACATGTTATTGTACAGTGTTGGTACATGACAGGTTTGACAATCTGAGTTTTACCCTGGACTGTAGCCATGTGTGAGCCGTGATGCATGATAGGTTTGACAATCGGAGTCCTTGCTTCGTCTGGTAGAGAGATACAAGAAGTTGAAGGCACCAGAGTTTCATGGCTTGTCAGATTCCATTGCTGCACACAAGTGGAAGGAAGATGTGAGTAACGTCTCAGATATGCTTAATGTGAACTCTATGCAGAAGCAGAGGCTAGCATTTTTTAGCCTCAAGGACGATGTGAGAGGATGATATCGGCTTTGTTTTACTCTAGTTCAGAGGATGATGATTTCATGGGAGACCTTCATTTACTTCTTTGATGAGCAGTATGTGTCGGCTATAGGTAAAGCCGCGAAGGAGTTAGATCTAGCTCAGTTAGAGCAGAGTATATATATCCATGATGGATTTTGAGAGTAAGTTTATGACATTACTTAGATTCATGGGCATGTGGCACACCGAGGAACGATAGGGTCAGATGTTCTTGATGGGGCTTCGCCCGGGTCTACATCGATATCTAGTATCCCGAAGGTTTTGGTCAGTGCGGGAGGTTGTGGATGCCACCATATCTTAGGAGACGGAGACAACTATGTTTCTGAAGGGCAAGGACAATAAGTCAGGATAGCCAGGGGATAAAGGTAAAGGTAAGAGATCATTTGTAGGACCAGGAGGACCCCAGCAGTAGGATAAGGATCAACATTAGTAGGGTCCACATAAGAAGGGACATCAGCAGGATCAGAGGGCGCAACAACAGCACAAATTTTAGGGGACTTATTTCAACTGCAAAAAGTTCAGTAGGGCAGGAATCAGTAGCAGTAGCAAAACCGAACTCAGGGTTGAGGACAGGGCTAGTAGTTGAGGATTGAGGCACCGCCAGTAGTCCCGATGATTATGGGTCAAGTGTGAGCCATATAGCAGGTTCAGCAGGGACAGATAGTCCCATACATTCTAGGTGATGTAGCGCAGCAGCCTTCAGCTACCAGTAGATTCTATGCAGTTGTTCCCAATGATCATGGCGCAAGCGGGGCCGTGGTGGAAGGTACGTTCCTTGTGAACTTCTTTCCAACCCGTATTCCTTTTAATTCTGGCGCTTCGTATTCTTTCATCTCCTATGATTTTATGATTAGTGTTCAGCTTGTAGCGCAACCTTTAGATATACCATTATCTGTATCTACTCCTTTGGGAGAGGTGTCTCTCTTAGAGAGTGTTTGTAGGCAATGTGTTGTCAACTTAGACGATTTTGAGTTCGTGATTGATTAATTGTGTTACATATGTCTGAGTTCGATGTTATCCTTGTTATTAATTGGTTATCTTCCTATCATATGAGTATCGACTATTTTGTGAAGATAGTCAGCTTGCGAGCTTTTGATGAATCTGAGTTGGTGGTAGCGACCTCGTGGGGAAACCAGTTCACAGAGTCATTTCTGGTATACGTCGAGGAGGTGATGTTGCAAGATTGAGGTACAGATTTGAGCGAGACGCGAGTGGTCTTAGAGTATCAGAATGTCTTCCAAGATAATCCAGGTTTACCTCTAGTGGGAGAGGTCGGGTTTTGCATAGAGTTAGAGCTAGGCACTGTACCAATTTCACGAGCATCTTATCAAATGGTGCCTACTGAGATGAGGGAGCTCAATATCCAGTTAGATGAGTTGTTGTCTCAGGGTTTCATTCGTCGGAGTCATTCTCTATGAGGAGCACCGGTCCTTTTGTGAAGAATAAGGATGGTAGCATGCAATTGTACATAGACTATCATGAGTTGAACAAAGTCACCATCCGAAACAGGTATCCACTATCGAGGATTGATTACTTGTTCGACTAGTTACAGGGAGCATTGTGTTTCTCGAAGATAGATCTTCGTTTTAGTTATCATCAGTTGCGCATCTTGGAGATGGATATTCCTAAGAGCGCCTTTCAGACATGATATGGGTCTTTTGAGTTTCTTGTCATGCCATTTAGGCTGACCAATGCACCCACGGTATTCATGGATTTGATGAATAGGAATTTCCTTTAATACTTGGACCAGTTCGTGATCATGTTCATCGACAACATTCTTATTTATTCGAGATCGGAGGCCGAGCATGAGCAGCATTTGCAGTTGGCATTACAAACTTTACGGGAGCACCCATTGTATGCTAAATTTAACAAGTGTGAATTCTCGTTATCTGAGGTCAGATTTTTGGGCCATGTTATCAGTTGGGAAGCCATTGTAGTAGATCTGGCTAAGGTGGAGGCTGTTCTTGATTGGGAGCCGCCGAAGACCGTTACTGAGATTCATAGCATCTTAGGTCTGGCGGGCTATTATAGAAAATTTAATCAGGACTTGTCAAAGATTGTGACGCCACTTACATGCCTTACGAAAAAGGGTGTACAGTTTGATTAGGGCACAGAGTGCCAGGAGACCTTTGAGACTTTGAAGGGTAATTTGACTTCAGCGCCGGTGTTGATTCTTTTGAGTGGTGATAATACTTTTGTTGTCTACACTGATGTGTCATTATCGGGTCTTGAAGGTGTTTTGATGCAGACCCAGAGAGTTGTGGCCTATATTTTGAGGTAGTTGAGGACTCATGAGCAAAGTACTCAACGCATGACTTGGAGCTAGCAGCAATGGTCTTTGCACTAAAGACGTGGATGCATTATTTGTATGGAGTACAGTTTGAGGTGTTCATAGATCATTACTATTAAAAATATCTCTTTTCATAGAAGGAACTCAACCAGAGACAACGGTGATGGGTTGAGTTTATCAGAGATTATGAGTTTGCACTTCAGTACTATCCGGGGAGGCGAATGTAGTAGCAGACGCATTAAGTAGGAAGCGTCATTGCGGGCTTACAGCTTTAAGTTGTTCATTACATTAAGATCTTTACAATGTCAGTCAATTTGACTTTAGATCGGAGATTGGCGAGAGCAGCGCATTTTTAGAAGCTATGTCAGTACAGCTATCTTAGAGCGATAGAGTGGTCGGAGCTCAACTAAAGGATTCTTGGGTTCAAACCCGAAAGGGGGAGGTTTCCACAGAGCCCAACGCTGATTGGAGCCCAACGCTGATTAGACTATTGGAGCAGATAAAGGCCTTCGAATGAAGGGATGGATTGTCATGTCAAACAATTCACAACTGAAGAAGGATTTATTAGATGAGGCACATCGTACTAGGTACATAGTACATCCTAGCACAAAAAAATGTATAAGGACATGAAGAGATATTTTTGGTGAAAAGGCAGGCGCACGGAGATTGCAAAGTATGTGGTTAAGTGTTTTACCTGCTAACAAGTAAAGGTAGAACATCGGAGACCTATAGGAACCCTATAGCTTTACCCATTCCTAAGTAGAAGTGGGAAGATATTTCTATAGATTTCATCATAGGGTTGCCAAGTTCAAAGAAAGAAAGTGATACTATTCTGGTGATAGTAGAACGATTGACAAAGTCAGCGCACTTCTTACCTATGAAGATGACTTATACAGCAGAGACGTATATGAGGATTTTTATCAGGTGATATTTCGATTGCATGGAGTCCCATAGACGATTATATCAGATCGAGGCTCAATCTTCACATCCTATTTCTTGATGAGTTTCCAGAATTCATTCGGAAGCCAGTTGTCAATTAGTAGCGTCTTCCACCCTTAGACAGATAGTCAAACGGAGAGAGTGAATCAGGAGTTAGAGGATATGCTACGAGCATGCGTTATAGATTTTCTGGGTAGCTTGGAGGATCACATCCCATTGATTGAATTTGCTTATAATAATAGTTATTAAGCTACCATTAACATGGCACCGTATGAGTCTTTATACGGGAGACCTTGTAGATTGCCTATTTATTGGGCAGAGCCGGAGGTAGCCTATTGCTTGGGCCGGAGCTTGTGTGACAGACTACAAAAAAGGTGACATTGATTAGAGAGCATATTCTTGTTGCTCAGAATCGGCAAAAAGAGCTATACGGATCAGAGGCGACGATCTCTAGAGTTTCAGGTTGGAGACGTTGTCATGTTGAAAGTATCACCGATGAAGGACGTTCAGCGATTCGGTAGACGGGGAAAGATTGCCTTGAGATATGTTGGTCCATTCAGGATTATTGAGCGTGTTAGAGCTGTTTCTTATATATTAGATCTTCCAGCATCGATGTCGAGTGTACACGAGTCTTCTTTGTTTCGATGCTCAAGAAGTATTTATGCGACGAGGAGTAGCAGAGAGTGATTAATGCACCAGAGATTTAGATTTAGGATGATTTGATGATCGTAGAGGTCCCGGTTTGTATTCTTGATAGAGAGGATAAAAGGATTAGAAACAAAGTTATTCTATTAGTAAAAGTTCAGTAGAACCGACAAGGAGCCAAAAAAGCCTCTTGGGAGCTCGAGGAGGATGTACGTCGCGACTATCCCTGTTTGAGCAGGTAAGATGTTGATATTTGAATATGTTTATACGCGTTTCAGTTGATGTTATATTGTTCAGCCACATCTATATTTAACGCTAGAATGGGGTACTAACACTTATCTCCTAATCACTCGGAACATAAGGTATATATATGGGGGTTCCTTGTTTGGATTTTTTGCCCAACATACTAGTTTCGTCTAATTAGGGGTTAAGTGGGAGTGCATGCATTTTAGATTGTTAAGTTTAAATATTTGCTTATAATTCATATCTGGGGATTAATGATACAAGATGTGTACAAGAGGGTTTCCTTGTCTGGATTATCCCTCTTAGTGCTTTTCTCATATTATTAATCTCTAAGATACGATTGCAAAATTTTCAGTACAAAATTCTTTTAGGGGGGGGGGGGGGTGAATGTAAAACCCTAAAAATTTGAGATGTGATTAATATGATAAGTAGATATTTATCTTAATAAATACTATTAAATGGGGTATGAGTGTAGTAACAAGTGTTTTGAGTGTAAACAAGTTCATACATGAGAAAGAAAGTAATCAAAAACATGCACAAAGGCAAAACCTGCACAAACTGGAAAAATGCGGCGCACACCTCGCGGTCGTCTTTCGATCGGGAAAATATTCCCAATTTGAGTTGGTTTCAAGTATTTTTGATACCTAAGTCTATTTCTCTGTCATATATATCACATGTTCATGAACTTTTTAGTATTGTTTCAGAGTTTTGAATCCTTAGCAGCCACCAAATAGTTTTATAAACCCTAGTTTAATTTTTAAGAGCTTTCGGAGAGATTTCTTTTTGTTTTGGGCTCGTGGCTTTAGGATCTTTCTCGAAATTGTATCTTGCATGATTTTCAACAAGTCTCAAGCGAGTTTCATCTCTGCTAACCCTACTTCTAAGTTTTTTAATGGTTTTTAATGTGACTTTATTAAGCCTAAATCAACTAGTTTGAGCATAAAAGCAATTCTTTTATATTATATGAATAAAGCTTAAGAATGAATTTCTAGAGGTGATTTAAGATCTGAAAGTAAATAACAACATGGTTTAACTGAGTTTTAATGTTTTTATCAACATATCGACATTTCCGTGCATGTTTAAAGTTTGATATGATATATCATGCAATTAATCATCTTTCATGTGTTTAATAATCTTCAGAGATGTTAATCTAGTGTTTACAATGTTCTGCACAAGCTTTATGACGAATTAAACAAGTTTAAATCATGAAAAACATGCACGCACACAAAATCACAAACCTATAGAGGAGGTTGCTGACCGCGATCCGGTTGACCGCCGCATAGGGCGCGGTTGACCCTTACACAGGCAGAAGCCTGTGCATGTTTTGACTTACGTGTAATGTTTTTGAGGGACTTTCTCGATCTATCAGAGATGTAATATTATGTTTATGACCTGTTTAACACCTGAGGTGTTGGTGAACTTAAAATATAGGCACGCACATTGAGATACATGCACTAATGCATGAATTATGTTCTTAATTAAATATATATGCATAGTGGAAATGCACAATACATGTTTGAGTTAATTGTTGTTGGTATAAGACATAATAATGCATATTTATCTATTGGAGATGTTTCGGTGTGGACGTTTATCCCGTAATGAGACCTCGGCGGCACCACACTAGGAGTATTTGAATGTTATCCCGTAATGAGACCGTTGTGATACTAATACTCGAAGATGATTGATATGTTTTCTGATCGGGCTGATAAACCTATACTACACGGTACGATCATTTGGGTGAATCACCCAGAATATGGGAGATAAAACCTATTGTCGTAGAGCGATTGAGTAAGGACGTTGAATCCATATGTGAATGTGACATTGGTTCATTATGGTAGAGGCTTGGAGTATTTTTCTTCATATACTGTTTCCATTCATAGGATTGGAATTGGTATTTAGCGATTCACAATTTGAGACATGGTATATACATGAGGGTTTTCTTGTTTGGATTATTTCGCTCGACGTACTAATTCTCATGTTATGGGTTTCTAAAAACTAATCTTCATTTAGAGTTATATGAATGATTTTTCTTATAGCTATATGTACTAATAGTATTTTCTTATATACTCCTACCCCTTCCCCCTGAGGGTGGTGGAGATGATCTCGCTAGCACTTTAACACTCGTTGTTTCCCCCCTTTAAAGCAGCAAGTCCGGTGCAAGGAGAGTCCTAGGTTGATGGGATTGTATCTTAGATCCCAACTAGTTATTTACAATTATAGTTATTTCAGAGCTCCACATTTAGTTGTTTATTTTCAGACTCTAGATATTGTGATTCTATTTTGTAGAGGCTGAGTTTCTTAGAGAGATTTCATTTAACTCTTGTGATGAGACACACTACATTTATTTCGGTTTGAAAGATATCTTATTTATTTAAAGTTAGGCCCTAATGTTGTTGTTTATCTATACTTCCTCTGTGATTATTCATATTGTTGTACTACTTCATTATTATTTGTTTGTTTGTACCTTCACCTGTTTGTTGATCCTACTAGAGAGATAGTAACTGTGATGGTAAAACATGTTATTACATGGTGTTGGTGCATGATAGGTTTAACGATCCTGATTTTACCCTGGACTATAGCCTTGGGTGAACTCTGGGGCGTTACAGTGAAACATGTTATTGCACAGTGTTGGGTGCATGGTAGGTTTGATATTTTTGGATTCACCTTGGACTGTAGCCTTCTGTGAAAGCAGGAGCGTCACAGTTGGTATCAGAGCTCTAGTTCTAGCATCCTTAGGTTATCCTGTGTTGAGTTGTGGAGCTAGTATAGAATTTCCTAGGATACATGTATAGATTCCACTATGAATTCTTAGATTGAGTGAGGTCGTAATATGTGTAAATCAAAAATTTGGAGAATTTTTTTATGACTACCCTACTTTGATTATAAAGTATTTTGAGGGTATTATGTGATATGTTTTCCTATTGTTATATGTTATGAGTATTTATGCTTGAGGTCTCATTTACTGTGTCTTATAAGTTCTCCTTCTAAAACTATAGATGTCGGGATGAGGACATGGTCAAAGAGGATCCGATACTCAGAGAGCTGGGCATGCTAAACCAGAACTTGAGCCGTAGTAGGCTCCACAGTATTGATCATCCTCATAGCACTGATTGCAGCTAGATTAGCAGTACTAGAAGAGAAAATGGAAAATTAGGTATCGCCAACGATACCAACTACTATGATTCCACCACCAAATGTTGACAGAGCAGTAAAGCAAGAAGGAAATTCTAGAGCGGGACAGTCCGGAGACAAGGGCAAGGGCAAGAGATCAATTTTAGGACCTGAAGGACCTCAACAACAGAGTGGACCTCATCTAAGTGACTAGCAATAGCAGCGACATGGTGCTCGTCCGAAGCAACAACAGGATCAGAAAGCACCAAAGTAGTGCAAGTTTCAAGAAAATTGTTACAATTGTCATAAGTATAGACATCTAGCCAGGGACAGCCATGGCGCGCTGGCAGGAGGACAGCAAGACAAGGGTCAGGGATCGCGGTAGGATTTGAGAGTGCTGTGACAACGTAAATTTTGGTGTGCATGTTTTCATTGTCATAAGTTCGTCGGTCATAGAGCTGCAGAGTGTTACAGTACACTAGCAGGTAGCTAGTAGGGCAAAGGTTAGCGTAAGAACCTGAACCGAAGCTGAGACCAGCAACATAGATTGGAGGCACCACTATCAGTTCCAAGGGTCAAGAGTCAGGCTATTTAGGAGTTACCTTAGAGTCAGATAGCTCCGCATACTTCAGAGTCTTCAGCACCACAGACTGCAGCTTCTGGTCGAGTTTATGTAGTGTGCCATGTAATCATGGTACGAGTGGAGCCGTAGTGGAAGGTACATTCCTTGTGAACCTCTTCCTAGCCTAGATTCGTTGTAATTCGGGAGCTTCATATTCTTTCATCTCCTTTGCATTTATGGATAGGCTTCAGTTAGTTACACAGCCTTTAGACAATTCCTCTGTCAGTTTCTACTCCTTTAGGCGAGGTGTCCCTATTAGAGAGTATCTTTAGAAGATGTGTCATCAGCTTAGTCGAGTCCAAGTTTATAGTCAATTTGATCGTCTTGTGCATGTCCTATTTCGATGTCATTCTTAGTATAGCTTGGCTATCTTCCTATCATGTTAGTATATGCTATTTTGCTAAAACAGTTAGTTTGTGAGCATCCAATGGGACTGAGTCGGCTATAGCAACCTCACAGGGGAACAAGTTTTGTAGAGTCATTACTGGCATACATCGAGGAGGTGTTGCAGCAGGATTATGGTGTTATTTAGTACAAGACCAGAGTGGTCTCAGAGTATCAGGTTGTCTTTCAGAACATACTTTCATTGCTTCCAGTGAGAGAGGTTGATTCCTTTTTAGAGTTGCAGTCGGACACTGTACCAAAATCCTATGGACCCTATTGTATGGCACATGTTGAGATGCGAGAGCTTGAGACTCAGTTTTGGTCATGTTTTTATTCACCAGAGTTATTCTCCATGAAGAGCTCCAATCCTTTTCGTGAAGAAGGACAGCAGTCTTCATTTGTGCATTGATTATCATGAGTTGAATAAGGTCACCATCCAGAATAGGTGTCCATTACCGAGGATCGATAACTTATTCAACCAGTTACAGGAAACGAAGTGTTTCTTGAAGATTGATCTTCGATCTGGCTATCATCCGTTGCGTGTATGGGAGATAGATATTCCTAAGACCGCATTTCTAGCTCGGTATGGGTCTTATAAATTTATTGTCATATCATTTGGGCTAACCCATGCACCCATGGTATTCATAGATTTGATGAATTGAGTTTTTAGTCTGTATTTTGACCAGTTCGTGATAGTTTACAACAATGACATCCTCATTTACTTGAGATCAGAGGTCGAGCACGAGCAGCACCTTTGTTTGGCATTGTAAACTTTGAGAGAAAACCCGTTGTACATGAAGTTCAGCAAATATGAGTTTTGGCTTTCAAAAGTTAGATTTTTAGGCCATGTCATTAGCAAGGAGGGAATTGCAGTTGATCCAGCTAAGGTCGAGGTAGTTCTTGATTGGGAGCCACCGAAGACCATTACTGAGATTCATAGCTTTTTAGAACTTGCTAGACTACCAAAAATTCATTCAGGATTTTTTCAAGATTGTTACCCTGCTGACACGCCTTACGAAGAAGCCTTTAAGACTTTGAAGTCCAAATTGACTACTGCACCAGTGTTGATCATTCCGAGCAATAACAAAACTTTTGTTGTCTTTGTAGATACATCGTTGTCAGGACTGGTAGGTGTTTTGATGCAGACTCAACGAGTAGTGGCTTACATCTCACGACAGTTGAGGACTTATGAGTAGAATTATCCCACTAACGACTTGGAGTTAGCGGCGGTGGTCTTCGCACTTAAACCGTAGAGGCATTATCTTTATAGAGTTCAGTTGAACTGTTTACAAAACATTAGAGCCAAAAAAATACCTCTTCTCTTGGAAGGAACTGAACCAGATGTAGTAGCGATGGGTCAAGTTTATCAAGGATTATGAGTTCGCACTTCAGTATCATCCGGGAAAGGTGAACATCGTAGCGGATGGTTTGAGTAGGAAGCATCGTAACAGAGTTGCAACTTTGAGATGTTCATTATGTCGAGACCTTCGTACACTAAGTCAATTTAACTTTAGACCAGAAGTCGGTGGATGTAGCATATTTTTAGGAGTGATAGCCGTACAACTATCCTAGATGGATAGAGTGGTCAGCACTCAACTAAAGAACTCTTGGATTCAAACCCAAAAAGGGGAAATTTCCAAAGAGACTAAGGTATATTAGACCATTGGAACAGATGGGGGCCTTCAGATGAAGGGGAGATTAGTGATTCCAGACGATCTGCAGTTGAAGAGAGATTTATTTGATGAGGTGCTCTGCACTAGGTACACTGTGCATCCAGGCACAACCAAGGTGTATAAGAACTTGAAGGGATATTTTTGGTGAAGCAGCATGCGTAGGGATATTATGGAGTATGTATTTAAATGTTTTACCTGTCAGCAAGTGAAGGTAGAACATCAATGACCCGCTGGTATCCTACAGCCTTTACCTATTCCTGAGTGGAAGTGAGTAGATATTTTGATGGATTACATTGTAGGATTGTTGAGGTCCAACAAAGGGAATGATTCGATTTGGGTGATAGTTAATCGATTGACAAAGTTTGCTCACTTCCTACCAATTAAGACAACTTATATGGTGAAGACTTATGCGAGGATTTTCATATGGGAGATAATACGATTGCATGGAGTTCCGGAGACGATTCTTTCATATCACGGCTCAGTTTCCACATCACACTTTTAGAAGAGTGTAGGCTGTCTAAAAATCATAATAGATAGTTGATCCCCATCATGCTTCAACAACAAAAGTTACAATCACATGACTTTCATGTCAACAAATGAAAGTTGCAAACGGAGAACTTTTCACATAGATGAAGAAGAGTTACAATTCAAAGATACTTTCGACAACTGATGAAAACTCTATTCAGTAGCCTTCACAACTAACTGTGAGAGTTACAATCTGACGACTTTCACACCCCATAACAGCTAAAGTAAAGATCAATGAGCATTAGTCTTCACAATACTGTAATAGATGAGGTTACAAGTCAACAACCTCTCCCAAACGCAGAGTCCACCTCTGCACTTCTCAACTCAAAATGCACGCAGCCTATGCGTTCTTCAATAGACACCCAACTCTGCGTCTCAAATTAAGATCAGAGTTAAGACTCAGCATGCAGACGGCCCGTGCATCTTCAATTTCTAGCAAATAGGCAACTCTGTGACGTAGAGTTAAGACTCAGAACGTGAGCGGCCTATGCGTTTTCAATCTATAGCAGATACCCAACTCTGCGTCCCAAGCCTTTAACACAGAGTTAAAATTCCAGAACGCCAATATAGGCATTTGACTTGTTCAAACACGAGCTGAACGGCCTTAAAACCATTTACCCCACGTTTTGAGGGATTTTCGCCCACTTAGGAGCGGATTTAGGGGTTGGTTACACCCCTTATCCCCTTATAAATAACCGCATTACTCAACTGAGTAAGGGGTGGATGATTTTGAGATAAAAAACCGCATAAGATTGGATTTTTAGGCATGGAGAGTGAGATCTTTGGAGATCAAGGAACTGCTTGGCAGCCAGGAAATCAAATCTAGAAGGATTCTTCAGCAACAAACAACTCCACTTGGCTACTACCCGATTATTCGGTTTTCAACAACTCTTTTCAGAGTTTTCAACTCATTCTGAGTTCTAAAACTCGCTAAGAGTTCTAAATCAAACTTGTCATACAAGTTAATTGTTCCCATGAGATAAGATGGTCTAATCGTCAACGGAGAGCGAATTCGACACAAGCATTCGAAGGAGGCACTTCACCGCTGTAGGCATCGAAAATTAACTATAGGTCTCCACGAACAGCTCGAAGCTAAGAGAAGATGATGAATGTCACTATCCAAGTTACAGAAACTTGATTGACGTTGATGAATGCCTAAAGTGGATCAATGAACTACGTGGAGTAACGAAATTTCAAAATAACAAGGATACGAACTGATCGGGAACCTCATGTCGTTCACAAACGGTGAAATACCCTTCGTGTCTTATTTATTCCACAGATAATCTAATTATTGGATCTTATAGAACTCTTCGTCGGCTTTCCAACGGACTTTGAATCGTTCAAATCGGAGTTCGGATGAAAAAGTTACGGCGGAAACGGACAAATATGCAAAACGGAACGTCTCAGCCATGGCCGAGACATCCCGAGGTGTCTCGGACCTTGTGGAGCTGTTTTGACCATGATCCGTTTCGTATCTGAAGAAACTCAAAAACTGTAAGTTGTAGATCTCTTTGTTAGATTTTCAATGTATCCTAGATCATGTCATTTGGAGATTATATGAGAAAGTTATGATTAAAATACCTGAGACACTCACAAGTGTCTCGGCCTGGCCGAGCCACCCAAAAGTGTCTTGGACTTTGTGGAGCTGTTTTGACCATGATTAGTTTCGTATCTGAAGAAACTCAAATCATGAACGTTGTAGATATCTTTATCAGCTTTCCAATGCATCTTAGATCAGGTCATTTGGAGATCATATGAGAAAGTTATGATACAAATACCTGAGATACTCATAAGTGTCTCGGCCTGGCCGAGCCACCTGGCCGAGCCACCCAAAAGTGTCTCGGACCGTGTGGAGCTGTTTTGACCATGATCCATTTCATATCTGAAGAAACTCAAAACATGAAAGTTGTATATCTATATGTCAGATTTCTAATACATCTTGGATCAGGTCATTTGGAGATCATATGTGAAAGTTATGATCAAAATACCTAAGATACTCACAAGTGTCTCGGCCTGGCCGAGCCACCTGGCCGAGCCACCCAAAAGTGTCTTGGATCTTGTACAGCTATTTTGACAATGATCCGTTTCGTATCTGAAAAAACTCAAAACATGAAAGTTGTAGATTTTTTTGTCAAATTTCCAATTCATCTTAGATCAGGTTATTTAGAGATTATATGAGAAAGTTATGATCAAAATACCCGAGATACTCACAAGTGTCTCGGCCTGGCCGAGCCACCTGGCCGAGCCACCCAAAAGTATCTTAGACTTTGTGGAGCTGTTTTGACCATGATTCGTTTCGTATCTGAAAAAACACATAACATGAAATTTATAGACCTCTTTGTTATCTTTCTAATGCATCTTAGATCAGGTCATTTGGAGATCATATGAGAAAGTTATGATCAAAATACCTGAGATACTCACAAGTATCTCGGCCTGGCCGAGCCACCTAAAAGTTTTTCGGACCTTGTGGAGCTATTTTGACCATGATCCATTGGGTATCTGAAGAAACTCAAAACATTAAAGTTATAGATCTCTTTGTCAGATTTCCAATGCATCTTGGATCAGGTCATTTGGAGATCATATGAGAAAGTTATGATCAAAATACCCGAGACACTCATAAGTGTCTCGGCCTGGCCGAGCCACCTGGCCGACCCACCCAGATCTGGGCCCAGATCTGAGCCCAGATCTGGATTGAGATGCCTATAAATAGACTTGAGGGCTCATTGTTTAGGAGGTTGGACTTTTAAGAGGTTGAAGGCTAAAGAGAGGGACTTTTGAGGCGAAACTCTGCTGGATTAAAGGCTTAAGAATAAAAAAGGTTGGAGCTTTGGAATCTTGGAGTTTTGGACTTTTCAGATCTGGTTCGCGATCATCCACGCCAAATAAGGCAGGAGTTCGAGAGAGATCAGATCTGAGATCTACACGGTCATCCTCCGGATCAAAAATTGGTTTTTGATCCCGAGAAGAGTATCGATTTCGCTTGGTCGATTTCGATTACTTAAGGCTATTATTTCCTTGGTGAAATAATCCCCTCGGCTGTTATTTACTTCATGAAATAACACCTGTCATATCGTGTAGATTCGACCGGATCAAGATCGTGCGGTGGTCCACGGATTAACCCCGGCGCAGGCAAAGAACCTACACAAGCGAGAGACCGAAAAACAGGATCTTACGATTTGTTCCCGAAAAGTTGTAATCTTGTAAAGTTTTTCTTTGATTTTGTTGTAACCGGATCTTATAAAAAGACTGGATCTTTCGTAACCGATAAACTGTTGCTCAAGAAAACAATAACATCAATGAAAATAATTTTTCCCGCGAACAACCGGTACCAAGAAGAACCCAGTTTTAAACAAAGGGGATAATTAAATTCATTCTCCTCTCTTTTTAATCAGGAAATCCAATTGTAACTGAGATTAAAGGAATACAAATCAATTTTACTTCATTTCTTTTGCTACAAATTTTTTCACAAAAAAAAGATGGCGACTCCGCTATGGAGTAGCTTCTCGGACGAAGAAGTGGTGGCGTAATCTGACGTTCACCTCACGGGAACCACCGTCGAAACTCTCATCGTAGAGTTCGACCAAGCCAAATACGAGGAGGCCCTCTCCTCTGGATCGCTTAGCCCCAAGGCTAGGCACAACACCCGTAAAATCTCTAAAGAGGTCTTAGCTACTGCTGAATTGCCAAAGAAAGTCCTCTCCTTTGGCCAAGATTTCAAACTCGTTCATCGAGTTGAAGATTCCACACCCGCATCAAAACGGTGTGTCATAGGTCATAAGAGACCTATGACGGAGGAAAATCCAACCAACGCTGACAACGTTGCAGCTAAGGCGTTGAAGCAAGCCAAGAAAAACACCGCTCGACGAAGGAGAAGATCCATACGGTAAGCGCACTTGCGGAACATCCAATCTCTTGCCTAACGTGAAGACTGCGTTTCTGAGCCTCTGCCCGAACCATGCGTTTCTGCTCCAGAACACACACTTCGTGGTAACGAGCCCGATTATGAGCCTCGTGTAATCCAACTTAAACACGGCCCTCAGGGCTGCATTATTCAATCCGGACACACACCTCAGGAGTGCGTCTCAAAAGCAAAACGTGACCTCCAAAAGCACGTTCCACCAACCAAACGCACACAACAAGTGTGCGTTAAATCAAAATATAACCCTCAGGGGTCTGTTTCATCATCCAAACGCACACCACAAGTGTGCGTTCAATCAAAGCACGACCCTCAGGGGTCTGTTTTATCATCCAAACGCACACCACAAGTGTACGTTCAATCAAAACACAACCTTCAGGGGTTTGTTTTATCATCCAAACGCACACCACAAGTGTGCGTTCAATCAAAACACGACCCTCAGGGGTCTGTTTCATCATGCAAACGCACATCACAAGTGTGCGTTTAATCAAAACACGACCCTCAAGGGTCTGTTTCATCATCCAAACGCACAACGAGTGTGCGTTCAATCAAATCATGACCCACAAGGGTCTGTTCCACTAGTTAAACACAGGCTTCGGCCCAATGTTTATAAACCAAAATATGGCCCTCGCGTTTCGTCTCAAGAACACGACGTGGTCCGTCGAGCTCAAAAGAGCCGGCATGGATTCAAAATTCATGCCCAGCAAGAATTAGTTCTACCCACTCAGGGACAAGGGGTTCCATCTTCGACCTCACAAGATTCTTCCCAAGTCTCTGATTTGCATGAACTGCTGTCACGAAGGAGACCTACACAACAGGCAGCTCATGCCTGCCAATGTGAGCGGCTTATTTCTGTAGTTCTTTCAGAATGTCACTGCTGTACATCTAAACCTCGGCAATCCGTGTTCGACAAATTGATGAATGTCGTTAGACCTGCCAAACGACAACGTCACCACAAAAAGAAGGCCTTTAAAATCGAATATCCCGAGGTCAATATCAACGTGATCGGCAAAGGAAAAGCCTCGCATCCCGATTCTGATGAATCACAAAGAAGTCATTCCCCGACTGTTCGGAAAATTTGTGATTAGTTCAAAGGAGTATATCAGCATACTCGGACTCGGATAGGAGCTATCCGCTCGGTCGACTATCAAAGGTTGGCCAAGGGGATTATTTCTGATGATGAACATTCGGCAGTTACCGAATCTCAATCTTCAAGCTACGTTGTAGCACGAGAGGCTTCCGTTTATATGACTGGAAACCCTGAAGACTTAGCCAAAAGAGTGGACGAACATCATGTCATGCTCCAGGCACAACAGGAGACACTTCTCCAGATGAAAGACATGTTGGCCCAGCTTCTTGCCGAAAAAGGCCAAAGACCGGAGTCTTCCCGGAAGACAATCTCCAAGGGAAAATAGAAAGCGCCTGAGCATTCGGATCGCGAAGCTCAGAACATAGAATCTTCTTCTGAAAATGAGAAGGAGATGGAAAAAGAGCTGCACCCTCAGTCCTCTAAGGTGGATGAACTAGAAGCTCGCCTTAACGCAATCGCCAATAGAAGCAAACTCCATGTAGAAGGAGTGGTACGGCCTTATCCTGCTAAGTGGGACACAGCTCCATACCCACCAAAGTTTAAGGCTCCAACCTTGCAACCGTTCGATGACACAGGTTCGCCAAATCAGCACATCTACTACTTTAAGTCTCAAAATGGAGATGTGGTAGAAAACGACGCCATCCTGACCTGTTTGTTCATCGGCACTCTTAAAGGGGTTGCTTTCGAGTGGTTTATGAAACTGTCTTCTAGATCTATTCAGAAATGGATAGATTTGGAAATGCTTTTCTTAGCCAAGTTCTTCGAGGATGACACGGAAGTTTCGGTCCCGACTCTTCTCGCCACCAAGCAGAGGAAAGGAGAGTCCATCAAGACTTACATGAAGAGTTTCCGTAGCATGGCATTGCGATGCCCATCAGGTATGACTCAATCAACTTTGGTTGAAACTTACAGGCACAACTTGTAGATCCAATTGCTCGCTCAAATGGGGGTGGCGGAATGCCGCTCCTGGAGACAATTGGTTTCGCAAGGAGAACAGGCCGAAGAAATCGTTGCTTGAGTCAAGGCTAAAGAAGTTACCCAACCTAAGCCACAACAGCAACGCAACCAAAATAATGATCCTCAATCCAAGGGAAAAGAGACTTTGGCTGTCGACACCAGCACACAGGCATCACCGGCTAAGCTGGGCAAAGCCTCGAATCCGCCAAGAGCACCTAAGCAATATTCGTTCAAGGAAGAGCATGTGGACACCCTGTTCCAGTTACTTCGAAAGAACAACAAGCTGTAGTTTCCCAAAATCAGAAAACTGGATGAGGCAGGAAAAGTCGATGACCCTAACTACTGCCGTTATCACAGGTTCCTGAGCCACCCTACCAGAAAATGCTATGTCTTCAAAGACATTCTACAAAACCTGGTAAATGCAAACGTGCTCACCTTGAAGCCCGAGCAAAAGACCGTGTCCACCAACTTGATAGCGGTCCAATTTGGTGACTTCCCTCCAGTAGCAACCGCGAACGGTGTCATTCCCATCCATAAGGGGGAAATGCATCTGAAAAACACTGACTTGCATAGTCAGAAGGACAGGGGGTTAGTACCCCTTACTACTCTAAAAGGAAAAATTATGTGGGTCCATCCCGACCTAGTCGAAGATCAACAATGGATGAACACCTCGTCCAAGAAGAAAGGGGGCAAGGCTAAGTCTTCCAACATGATGAGCCCCTCCGTTCCTGAGAACAATGACCACCTCAAACCTCTTACCGATTCAGAAGAAGAGAGGATTACCCTGGCAGCATACCCAGGAGACAACCCTAACACTCGGTCAGGAAAGGCTTACTTGAGAGACTACAACCAGAATACTCAAGAAGCTGAAGAACAGCCCTAAGACGCTAGGGGTTTTGTACCAAAGAAGCCGGTCAATAAAGGGAAACAAAAGGAGCTCCGGTTCAACAAAAATCTTCACCAGGAACTTGGGGAGTCGAGCGCTCCTTTCTAATTCAATATCATGGCACAGTTGGCCAATATACCAGCCAGGATTACTCTATATGAGCTCCTGAGGTTGTCCAAAACTACTAAGGAAGCTCTAATCGAAGCCTTAAAGAACACGGAAAGCTTTATCACTCGAGTCACTCCAATTTCAGAAGCTTCTGAAGGCCAATCTTGCCTGCAATGTCTGCAAGCAGCAAGGAGTTTACCCTACATATCATTTACTCAGGAAGATATGCAGGTTAAACACAAGCATGACAGACCGCTATACTACACAGGGTATATCAGATCTTTCGAAATCAGTCGTGTCCAAGTTAACCCGGGTTCAGCGCTCAGCATCATGCCCTACAGGTTCATGCAGGTATTAGGGATTCCTATGCACCGGTTGAACACCACCCAGACCACTATCTTCGGTTTCAACGCTAACAGCACTTGGCCCCTGGGAAAGATCAAGATCATGTGTCAGATCGAAGATCTTAAGTCCGAAGTGAGTTGTTATATCATAGATGCGGACACGTCTTACAATCTATTGTTGGGACGGCCATGGATTCATGCAAACTGCATAGTCCCGTCAACCCTACATCAGGTTATGAAGTATGTCAATGGTGTCACGCCCCGCTTCCCAAAATACCCAAGAATCGGAACGTGAACAAGCCCGCGACGTATTAGATTGAGAAGAAATATACACTACCATTTTTTTCTTTTTCTTTTCTTTTCAATCTAATACGCTAAGCGTCTAGAAATAAGTACAACGCGAAGTCACAGGTCCCCGATCACAATCAGCAAGAATATATAATAGACAACTCAGAATAAAAGAATACATATCATATCACAAATGAATATCATCCCAGACATAATGATACGGGTCAACATGCCCTTATACAAAACTAAACAAATGAATACTAAAGAGATACAAAAATACATCGATCAAGCAGGAATGTAAAGAACTACAAAAGAAACTAAGACCAACAGAAAAATAAAGAAAAGATTAGGCTTCGGCTCCTTCTTCTGCTACGTCTACAAGGAACTCTTGCTGAGAATCTTCTGACTCTTGCTGAACCTGTTCCTCCTCTAAGTCTGACATACACCAGAGAAAACAGGTGTACGTCAGGTGCATAGCGCACGGCAAGACCCGACCCCACGAAGAAAATAGAACGAACGGAAATCCAATGCGAAAAACGATATGATAACCGAAACGACAAAAAGAACGTGCAACTGGTAATCCAACAAAATCACATGCAATCCACTACCAAAACATGATAATCATAAGAATCCGTAAATCAATCGGGTAACAAAATCATGCAGCTAGCAATCAGAAATCATCCAAGTCACAAGGTCATACACTAGATGAAATTAATACTTAAAAATCTACAATTCGAGACGTAGTACGTCGAGCGAAATAATCCAAACAAGGAAACCCTCATGTATATACCATATGTCTCAAATTGTGGATAATTAAATATTAATCCCGATCTATGTATGGAAAGAAATACAACCGGCCTACATCTCACAAGTCATACATAGCCATGAAATGAGATCATGTAACTAGTCATCCTATAACAGGTCACTGGTCCACATCTCACACAGAGTCAACGCTCATATTACCGGATCGGTCAGAGGACTACACGCAATCCGATCTCGGCCTGGTCCGAACTCAGGCAAAGCTCAGGTGACTACACAAATTCACTGACTAAAGTGACTACACGAATTCACTTTAGCCCAACAAACCAACCCCAGTGACTACACGAATTCACTGGCGCGAGCCTGGAAGATACATCAACAGTCTTATCCGATCACATGAACATGGACTTCCCCTTCCCAACTCTCTTGTATTTTCTAAGTCAAACATAATCCATATTGAGA
>BQKN01064825.1:406589-444873 GCA_022839385.1 Asparagus kiusianus
GAGGGCGGCGGCTTGGGGGACGAGGGGGTCGGAGAAGGGCTTGAGCGAGGATCAGGCTGTGTGGGGCGCGGGTAGGAGCGACCAGTGGGTCTGGGCGACGGATCTAGGCATGGCGAGCGTCGGTGCGGCGGGGGACTGACGTCGCTGAGGTGGGTCAGCGGCCTGGTGGCGGAGGCGGCCTGAGGTGCTGGCCGGAGGTGGTGCTCGGGGAGGCGAGGTCAGCGCGGGGGAGAGAAGCGGCGGCTGTGCTCGGTCGGAGAGAAAAGAGGGAGAAGGAGATTGTAAAGGCGGCGGGGTTTTTGAAGAAGAGCAGGAGAGAGAGAGAGGGGTTTATTTATATATATATATATAGGATTTAAAATTAGGGTTAGGATTTAGGTATTTAACTAAATTAATTAAAATAAATAATTGTAGGTATTTAAAAATTAAACTAATTATAGAATAATTATCTACAATTAAAAACGTACTTGTTGTGCTAATACAACAGTTGATACGAAATAGTCAAAATATACACATATTGTATAATTAAACAAGAATAAATAATAATAATAATATATTTACTTATATTTAAAATCAAATAATTATGGGATAATTATATACACAGTAAAACATACCAGTAATACTAATACGATAGGAAATATGTAACAATAGAATAATTCAACAAATTATACCAAAATCACGTAATTAATAATACCATGAAAAAATTTGTAATAATATTAATAATACAACATATTATTTAAAATAATACGTAATAGTACTGATAACATAACAAATTAATTCTAGAAAATTTTACTGCACGAAATAAATTTATAAATATTAAACCATTTAAATAAATATATAATCAGATTTTTAAATCATAGAAAATTATAGAAAATTGAGAAAAATACAAGTACTCTTTTAAAATAATAATTAGATATTTTAAAATATTAAAAAATTATTTTAACGAGTATCAAAATTCATGGTCATTACAAATGGTGAGGGAGAGGTTCGAACCCTGATTGTAGAAAAGTACCCTTTCCAAGGGGTGGAAAATTTTCACACCGACTCCGTGTTCTATCTGGAATCTCAGGAGAAAGAAGATGTGGACAGCGGTAACGAAGCTGACATTGAACCGAATCCTAAAGAAGATTGTCCATGAGAATTGAATCTAAATGTAATAGATCAGGATAAGAGTCATAATAATATACCGAGCGATGGTGAATGGTGCATTAATGAAGATTTTATTTTGGCGTACTTGTGTGATGAGTCAACTAATAATGAACAAATAAAGAATAATACTGATGCAGGTACTAACGTGTGGCGCACATTATACACGGAGACATCACTCACGTTGCCAATCAAGTCATCCTTCACTTCAGATGAAGAAGTAGAAGATGCGCAAAAGGCTTTCTTCAAAGTCTCGTCCAAAAGGAAAGGGCAGAAGCCGATCCATTTCGGTAAAGTCAAACCCGAGCAACTCAAGCGAGGAAGTTCAGAGGAAGGCGATGGAGTTCCTCAGTTCCATTACCATGAACCTAATTCCATCTAATTAATAAAACGAAAGGGATATAACTTTAACGAAAAACAGGGTTTAAACTTTGGGAAAGGAAGGCGAGCACCGATTCGAATGTCTCTCACTCCCGAAGGAAAATCTCTGGACTACTATCAAAAAACCGGAAGAGGTGTGGGCTACGTCACAACTCCCTCTGTCTCAGAAAATGAAATCAGTAATTATCCGCGTTAGGACCATTCATCCGGAACATCTTCTTGGGAATCCGACATCAGTGTCGGACCTTTCTTTAAAAGTCTGACTGTGAACATGGTTTCAACTAGTTATCCAGATGAAGATGTTGGGAGTGACGAAGAGTTAATCGAATCAACCAATGATCCTTGGATCAAATGCCTCAACATCTTGTGGGATATGCGTTTCGAACAACGCGAACCACCCACTGAAGATAAACTGATCCAAGTCAACATGGGAGATGAACATGATATGCCCATCTTCATAGTTGAAAATTTATCATCATCCGAGAGAGAGGACCTTATATCTCTCATCTGAGAATATATAGATTTCTTCGCTTGGAATTATGAAGATATGCCTAGCCTTGACCTAAAAGTAGCCACGCATCGTCTCAACATCGATCCGAACGCAAAACTCGTCAAACAACAACAACGCCGGTTTCGTCAAGAGGTCATGGAAGTGATTGAGTCAGAGGTTAAAAAGCTTATAGACTCAGGTTTTGTTAGGGGGAACAACACCCGGACTGGGTAGCCAACATTCTTCTAGTTCCCAAGAAGAATGGTAAGGTCCGGATATGCATCAATTTTCGTGACCTTAACGGAGCTTGCCCAAAAAACGAATTTCCACTCCCCATCACTGATGTCATGATCGACAATACCTGTGGATATGAAAGGATGTCTTTCATGGACGGATTCTTTGGGTACAATCAGATCAAGATGTATCCTGAAGACGAAAGCATACTACGTTCAGAACTCCACTGGGGGTGTATTGCTACACAGTGATGCCTTTCGGCCTGAAAAGCGCAGGTGCAACTTATCAACGTGCAATGAATACCACCTTTCACGAACATCTGCGTAAGAAGATTGAATGCTACGTTGACGATATAGCAGTAAAAACCAACATAAGGGTGATCATCTTACAGACTTGAAGACAATGTTCGATATCATGCGAGCACATCAACTGATGATGAACCTGACAAAATCGTTCCTTGGGGTATCAAGCGGGAAATTCCTAGGATTTATCATCACATCCAAGGGAATCTCTCTTGATCCAGAAAAAGTGTGTGCTATCTAAGATATTCAACCTCCGAAGAATCTCAAAGAACTCAGAGGTTTGCAAGGCAGACTGGCCTATATTCGGAGATTCATATCTAATATTTCGGGACGCTACCAACCTTTATCTAAGCTCATGAAGAAAGGAGTGTCCTTTGTTTGGGATGAAGAATGTCAAAAAGTATTTTAGGAGATTAAGAGATATCTCACTCAACCGCCAGTTCTCGTGGCCCTAATATCAGGAAAACTATTCCTGTTGTATGTGAGAGCCATGGAACATTCTCTTGGAGCTTTGTTAGCCCAGAACAACGATCAAGGTTAAGAGCAAGCTATCTATTACTTAAGCAGAAACATGATGGGAGCCGAGCATCGGTATAACCAGGTCGAAAAAGAATGTCTCGCTTTAGTATTCGCAGTCCAGAAGATGCGACATTACTTGGTAGGACAAACAATTCATGTCATTTCTAAAGTAAATCCCTTGAGAGTTCTGATGACGAAACCATCATCTCTAAATTGTCGGCTCGCAAAGTTGGTCATCCTCTTGTCGCAATATGACATGCTATTTATGCCCTAAAAAGCAGTAAAGGGTCTAGCATTAGTAGACTTCTTAGCCGACCACCCGGTGCCAGGGACATCTAAATTGTATGAAGAATTGCCCGACGAAGTCGCTGAAGCTTGCGTTACTCAAGAAGCTACGCAAGTGTGGAAATTATTCTTCGATAGTGCATCTAGACCAAACCCTCATGGAGCAATTACCGTGGGAGTAGGAGTGGTGTTCGTCTCTCCGAACGGTCATGTGATCCCAAGAGGATTTTCCCTAATCGAACCCTGCACGAACAATGTAGCCGAGTATAATGCTCTGCTATTAGGAATGCAATTTGCTGAAGAACTTAATATTCGGCATCTCGAGGCTTACGGTGACTCTCAGCTCATCGTAAATCAAGTCCGAGGGGAATACGAAGTGCATCATGAGGATCTAATCCCGTACTACTTCATAGTGCTAAAGCAAGCTAAGAAGTTCGAAGGTTTCTTTATTGAATACATTCCACGAGCTCTGAACGCTTATGCAGACGCTTTAGCCTCGTTGGCAACTTCACTAGCAATGCCACAAGGGGCTGAAACAATGATTCTAGTCACAGGATGCGAGCTATACTGTTCCAAGATTCCTATAGAGGAAAGTTCAGACAAGACAATGACAGGAGAAGTCTGTACAACCTCCATGGAGCTCGAATCTAGGGATTGGAGATTCCCGTATATCGACTACGTCCTGTACGGAATTTTGCCCGATGACCCTAAGGAAGCGGCCGCTATTAAACGAAAAGCCCTCCGATTCTATTACGACACAGTACCCAAATATTGTATCGTAAATCACAGGATAGAGTTTTGCTTCAATGTCTTTCTCGAAAAGAAGCAAAGGAGGCCCTTAAGGAGGCCCATGATGGAACGTGCGGAGCTCATCAACCCGAGCTAAATTAGGAGATCGTCTCCGGCGAATTGGCTATTATTGGCCAAAGATGTTCTCGGACGCAGTCGACTATGCTAAACGATGTCACGCATGTCAGATTCTTAGTGACTTTATCCATCAGGCGCCAGGTAACCTACATCCCACATCTGCGTCTTGGCCATTCGAAATATAGGGCATGGATATCGTGGGACCAATCTCTCCTCCGACTTTCAAAGGGCACCGGTTTATTCTGGCCGTAACCGATTATTTCTCTAAATAGGCAGAGGCAATCCCACTGAAAGAAGTCAAGACGTCGAATGTAATTAAGTTCATTAAACATCATGTCATCTACCGCTTTGTAGTCCGAAGACAGATAGTTCACGATAACAGGACACAATTCGTCAGCCTTGGATTTCAGAGATTTTGAGATAAATTTAGAATCCAAAGCGTTGCCTCTACGGCATATTATCTGCCGGCAAACGGCCTTGCAGAAGCTTTTAACAAGACCATCGTGAAGCTTCTCAAAAAATTTGTTTCCAAGAGCCGACGCGATTGGGGCGAAAGACTCGGCGAATGTCTATAGGCCTACAGCACAACGGTGAGGACCCCTACAAGAGCTATGCCATTCTCTTTGGTATACGGTTGTGAAGCCGTGCTACCGCTAGAAATTCAGATCCCTTCCTTGAGAGTCGCTATCGTAGCCGGAATGATAGAGGAAGAGAAACATCAACTACGCCTTCAAGAACTTAAAGCCTTAGATGACAAACGACATCAAGCTCTGCAAGAGATCGAGTTATATCAAGCTCGAATTTCTAAAGACTACAATAAAAAGGTTAAAGAACGGATTTTCAAGAAAGGCGATTTAGTTTTGGCTAACAGACGAACCATGGTAATAACCCACAAAACCAAAGGGAAGTTCAATCCCAAATGGGAAGGGCTATTTGTAATAGAGTCAGTTTATTAGAATGGAGCTTATCGCCTCATTGATCAAAAAGGAGACAGGCTCATGATGCCAATTAACAGGAAGTTTCTTAAGAGATACTTCCTGTAAGTCATGTAGCCCTCTTCTTTCTCCCTCAAACTCCAGTGAAGTCAGACTGGGGGTTGTCAATTCAGAATGTATTTCAGGAATAAATACTTAAACTTTCTGACTTGTATGTCATCATGTTAACACTACACCTCTGACGATTAAAATTTTCTGGAATTATTCTAAGTAGTAATAAAGAAAATTTTGATTTCATGCTACACTTACAGCATTTACATTACTCTTCATTGTCCTGAGTTAGAATTCAACAAAAAGAGATGATGAAAGGCAAAATGGTATCATTTTCATTCAATATTGTTAATTTGAATACAAAGTGATGACAATCGAAATGAAAATGATACAAAATTATTCCCCAACTAAAAGCAATTCGAATCTTAAGTATCAGGCCCCATCAACCTAAATGATTTGAGCTTAGACTTCAAAGCCGATATGTTCTCCTCACGAGCCTTTTTGACTTCATCTGTTATCTTGCTCTTGAGCTCCTCTTCATTAGGTGCTGCTTTTGCAATCTCTCGTCAAATCTTGCCAGCAGCAAAGATCTCATCGTAATAATCTTTGAGAAGCCCGTCACAGTGAGTAGCTAACCCTTTTACGACTTCCATATTGTCGGTCAGTCGGGCATTTATCTGAGAAAGCTCAACACCCGTACGAGCAAGTTCTGCTACAGTATCCCAGATACCCATAGCAAGGATGCCCATGTCTATTTGTATTTGGAGATGCTCCTCACGTAGGCCGGCAATACGAGATTCTTTCTCGGACAGACTCTTCTGAAGAGCCTCTTGATGTTGTACTCTCAATGCTTTAGCCTGAGAAAGAACCTGATCCACTTCAGGTCCTATGTTGTGGTGTCATAGCATTGAAAGGAACTCTAATTCATATTCCAGAATGACAATGCTTTCACGATAATTATCGGTCCACAGTACATTTCCCTAGCACCCGATCTTAGCTAGGCACTCCAGGAGATGGAGTTCAAAAAACTTGAAGCTCACTTCCCCGAGACTAACGACATCAATGGTCATTCGCATCCAATGTTCCAATTGCTCGATAAGTTTCCTCAAAGTTTCTGAGCTTGGGGGTGGAGCAATAGGATAAATAAAGCAATTTGTATAATCAGTGTGAATGGGATGATGGACGACTTCAGATGATAACCTTTCGGGCATAGTTGATGCCGAGCCTTTGATGGTTGACCCCTGCCCAGCCATTGTCATTTTAGGACCTGAACGAGTGGCTTGAAGCATAGCATCCTCTTTGTTCTCAGGAGGCACAACAGGTGCAGACTTTATAGCGTCCCTCATCAACTTGGCCTTCTTGGAGTTCTTAGCTGCAACAGGCTTCCGCTTGCGAATTCTCCTATCATATTCGCCTTCCTCCTCATCTGCAGTCGAGAATTCGGGAGAACTTGAAGTCGCATCCACTTTAGTCATAATGCCAGTCGTTGGGCTAGGAATAGTAGCCCCCGTCTGTGGCAATAACATAGAAGCAGCAGGAGATTGACTTTCGTCTGTATAGGGCCTAATCTCTTCAGCAGGAGACGCTACAGGTGACGCCCTTGCAGTTGGAAGAGTAGCATCTGAAGCCTGACCTGGAAATGGTGAAATAATGGGGTCCATGATAGGAGAAGAATCCACATCCTTAATCAATGACTCATCCCCACCCTCTTCTTGATCAAAAGGATGATAAGAAGAAAATTCACTGGAAAAAGTAGGACCCCCAGAGTGAAGTCCTGTGTGGAGGGGACGATTTACAATAGCCGATTCTTGTTTCTCCTCTCTCCCAGTGGACTTGAAAGCATCATCCATTAGTTTTTGATAAGGAGGGTCTACTAATAACTTCCTGCGAGTACGTTTCTCATACTGAACTGTTTCTTCTTTGGTAAGAGCCCTCTTTCTAGCTGTCCTCATTCTTGGAGTTTCAGCAGCCTTAGGGCTCGCTGTTGGAGCATTCTCTGGTCCCAAATCTTCTTCTTCTTCTTTAGCCTCGTCCTTATAAGATAAGAACTCATTGATTCCCTTCAGACGAGATGCACGGAATCCTCTTCTGGATGAATACATCCTTCTAATTTCCCGTAAGCCTGACAAATTCAACTTATAATCAGGTATCTAGGAAGTCGTATGATACCAGTTGCAGAAAGCCATGAAGAGAAGTGAATTAGGCATCTTGTGGGGTAACCTAAAGGTAGCTCCAGTGCAGCCTGTTGTGGAGTAGTACCAGGCCCGAGCCCCTTCATATATATTACCAACAATTGCAAGTTAGCCCCGTCGATTTCCAACGTACAATTGATCGTACCCAAATTGTCGAGTGAATTGGTATGGTTGATACGGCTCAAACGTATCACCTTGCCTAAGGAGAAGATAACCTAGTCTAATGTTCAATAGCCAGCGGAAGACTCCCCCATCTAAACGGGTAAAACCATCTGGGCCAGCTGTATCCTAGAACACTTGTCCATAGCCACCACCTTCAAAGTCTCGGAAACAGCGGAATACGTGATAATTGAGGTCTGTCAACAAGATTTTACGAACCCTCACTACATATGTGCCCTCCCAAGTAGCTCCTTCCAGTCTCTGTATAAAAGGGATGAATCCTTCGTCCGAGGGAGATGGGACACTCATCAAATGAGGATAGTGGGATACATACCATGCCATCAAATAAGTATACGACAGGGGTACTCGAGGGTTTGGAGTCACCAAATTCTTCTTTTCTCCAGAGCCTGTCTCCTTCACCTGAATGAATTCAAGACATAACTCCCTCAAACCATGCTGTAGACAGCATGTCATAGCTAAAAGTAGATTCACAGGCCTCCCATGAGCCAAGAGAATAGCTAGGTATACCACTTCTATTACTATAGCATCTATGGACCTAGTAGGGACAACACATCATTTTAGCCAAAGCATGAGAAAACCCTCCAACAGGGCCATGTCAGAAATAGGCATGGCGGCCTGATGGTGGAAACTTTCATATTAAGTCTGTGTAGGGAAATCATCTTCTAATCCCTTTTTGACATAATGGGCTGTAGCATCGTTGATTAAAGCTTAGATCGCCTCAAGGGTGCTCACGCTCCAACGAGACACAGCGACAGTCTTGTGAGACAAATTCTGGAATAGATATTCAGCCCAGGATAGCTGCTTTATACCACGTCCTTATGTCCCCGTCAATTGGGTGCAAATTTAAAAATGACACATTACTTCCCATAGAGTGTCATAGACATCGGGGTTCATCTCCTTCAAAATCCTAAGCTCACTTGACCCTTGGATGAACTCTTCATAGGGCAAGTCTTCAAAAGGAAGACCCGAAATGTCATACATTTCGTGGAGGGCAAACCCTAATTCCCCCACATGTGTGAAGAATGTACACGTCTCTGGGTTGTATCTCTCCAGAATAGCAAGGAAATTGTAATGGTTGTAGTCAATGCTACATCTGGTAGCCATTACAGGGCAACTGAGCCCAGATCAAGCTAATGATCCCTCTAGCTCTGTCAGCACAAACTTTGTCATTCTTGCGCACCACCCTGTTCTGGAAGAATGAACCCATCCGGGAGTTCTGAATACTGAAGAGGGGAACTCCCCTTTCACAGCCAAAAATCTTCACATGAAAGTGTTAGCTATACTACCTATTTCTCCAACGGGATATCCCCTTGAGCATAGGCAGGGTTCCATACCTGACACCTGTCAGTTGTAACATATGGTGTGTACGCCTGTGTAAGTCAAAGCCCTAACAGCTACCCCATCCTGCTCCCTGACAAGGTCCCAATTCATATGTTGAGGGACGGAGGCACACTGATAATAAGCGATAGGAAACATCCTATTTGTCTCAACCACTTATAATGGCCGCCAGTCACGATCTCTTTTTGGATGACGACATGGTCGCCAAACAGGAATGCTGGCTTGGTGAGCTTTTTATGGGATTTAGTTTCAAATTTAGCATCCGTAACTAGAATCCTGAATACAGCCGGGCTAGCCTGGGATATCAAAGTGACACGTTCTTTGTCAGTATCTTGAAAAATTAGGAGTTCTTGACGCAGATTGAGTTGCATATTCAAATCCACACCACCCTCACGCCCAAAGTGATGACGAAGTGTGAGAGGTTCACGGGTGTAAGGCACAGCAAAAGAGAAAAACATTCAGTCAGTCAGCATAAAAATAAAACGAAGGCGACCTTAGTCAAATCCTTGGAGGAATAAGGTCGTTTAAACGCACAGGTCAAACCTGGCGTTAAACATTCAAACACATGGTTCAGACCCTGCGTTAAATCTTATCAACGCAGAGGTCAAACATTGCGTTAAAACATTCAAACGCATAGTTCATACCCTACGTTAAATATTATTAACGCAGAGGTCAAACTTTGCGTTAAACATTCAAACGCACGGTTCAGACTTTGCGTTAAATATTATCAACGCAGAGGTCAAACCTTGCGTTAAACATTCAAACGCACAGTTCAGACCCTGCGTTAAATCTTATCAACGCAGAGGTCGAACCTTGCATTAAACATTCAAATGCACGGTTCAGACCCTGTGTTAAAGCTTATCGACGCAAAGGTCGGACCATGCGTTAAGCACTCCAACGTAGAGACTGGACCCTGTGTCAAATCTAATTAACGTATAGGTTAGTCTTTGCGTTAGTCATTCAAACGCAGAGTCTAAGTCCTGCGTTACAAAATTCGAGAGCAGAAGTCGGACCCCAACGTTTTGAATTCAAAACGCAGAGTCCTAACTCTGCGTTCTAACATCAAAACAAGTTTCCTCGTTGCTCTGATCTTGCCGAAGCAAGTTTTGTGGCCATGGAAGTCGATACTTACCACCGACGGGAGGAGCTTGCATCAGTGTTGCACTTCTCGAGTAACATCAACGCTGACGGCCGAGGTTTGTCGCGAGCTCTGAACAGTAGTAGCGACGGGCTTAGAGCGGGAAACGGTCTTCTTTCTAGGACCCATTGAGGATGATGGTCGGAGAAGAGGAGTAGAGTTCGCCGGAGTTCAAAACGAAGAGTCTTCATTAAGCTTTTCAAAGAGAATCAAATGAAAAGCTGGATGACTTTTGATTTGACCTTAGCGGTCTATTTATAGACAGCTGTGAGCTGTCAAATCAGAGCGAGATTCTAGGCCTAGAATCCCATCAAACGCGGCCTGTGCGCTCGCGTTGGTTGAACTTCTAAACGCAGAGTTCAACTCTGCGTTTTAATTCTCAAGCATAAGAATCCACCTGTGCGTTTTAACGCTAACGAATGAATTTCTCGACGTTTAAAACCAAGACCAAGTTTTAAATAAATAGAGGAAAGCGGGTCTCAGTTATCAAGGTGACCAAAGTCGAGAAGAAACAGGCGACTCCGCTATGGAGTCTATTGGATGAGTACAAATAGATTACAATCAGCAACGCTAAAATTGTCAAACTCGATCCGGCGCTCAACTCATTCTTCTAAGTGGCTAAATATTCCCACTAAGATTAATGAAACCAGGAATCGCACGCAACTCACAAACATAAATGAAGACACGATCCGGCGTGCAACTCTTTCTTCCAAATGGCTTAACATCCCAACCAAGATTAATGAAGCTAGGAGTTACGCACAACTTATTCTTCTAAATGGCTTAACATCCCAATAAAGATTGATGAAGACAGGAGCTGCGCACAACTCATTCTTCTAAATGGCTTAACATTCCCACCAAGATCAAGGAAACTGAAAGCAGCATTTTGAGTGTTGATCAATGCCTACAAGAATTTTCTAGAGAAAAGAATGCACCTCATCGCCGATTGAGTGGAGTATCTGAAGGATCCAAACGATATGCAAAAAAACACACCTCATCGTAGATCAAGTGGAGTATCTCAAGGACCCGGACAAGATTGTTGTCATCATCGCAATGACTTGGGTTTTAGCTTGTTTGACTAAGTTCATTATCATCAAGACTCAAAAAAAAGTTACCTTGTTGAGTTTGAGGAAACAGAATTTAACATTACAACAATCAGGTTCGTGATGTCAGCAAAGCAGACAGAGTGAACAACCAATCAACTAAATTTTAGGGTCCAAAGTATTCCGAAAATTCGTCCCAGTCAACCGTAAACTTTCAAAAACTTTGGAGGGGGTTCTGTAGGCTGTCTAAAAATCACAATAGATAGTTGATCCCCATCAAGCTTCAACAACAAAAGTTACAATCAGATGACTTTCATATCAACAAATGAAAGCTACAAACGGAGAACTTTCACATAGATGGAGAAGAGTTACAATTCAATGACACTTCTGACAACTGATAAAAACTCTATTCAGTAGCCTTCACAACCAACTGTGAGAGTTACAATCTGATGACTTTCACACCCTATAACAGCGAAAGCAAAGATCAATGAGCATTAGTCTTCGCGATGCTGTAATAGACGATGTTACAAGTCAACAACCTCTCCCAAATGCAGAGTCCACCTCTGCGCTTCTCAACTCAAAATGCACGCATCCTATGCGTTCTTCAACAAACACCTAACTCTGCGTCTCAAATTCAAGACGCAGAGTTAAGACTCAGCATGCAAACGGCCCGTGCGTCTTCAATTTCCAGCAAGTAGGCAACTCTGCGACGCAGAGTTAAGACTCTGAACGCGAGCGGCCTATGCGTTCTTCAATCTATAGCAGATACCCAACTCTGCATCCCAAGTCTCCGACACAGAGTTAAAATTCCAGAACGCCAATCTGGGCGTTTGACTTGTTCAAACATGAGCTGAACAGCCTTAAAACCGTTTACCCCACGTTTGGAGGGATTTTGAGATAAAAAACCACATAAGGTTGGATTTTTGGGCGTGGAGAGTGAGATCTTTGGAGATCAAGGAACTGCTTGGCAGCTAGGAAATCAAATCTCAAAGGATTCTTCAGCAACAAACAAATCCACTTGGCTACTAACCGATTATTCGATTTTCAACAACTCTTTTCAGAGTTTTCAACTCATTCTGAGTTCTAAAACTCGCTAAGAGTTCTAAATCCAACTTGTCATACAAGTTAATCGTTCCCGTGAGACAAGACGGTCTGATCGTCAACGGAGAGCAAATTCGACGCAAGCATCCGAAGGAGGCACACAATCGCTACCAAGAAGAACCCAATTTTAATGCAAGTGGTGAATTAAATTCATTCTTCTCTCTTTTATAATCAGGAAATCCAATTGTAACTGAGATTAAAGAAATACAAATTAATTTTCCTTCATTTCTTGTACTGTAAATTTTTCCACAAATAAAGAGCTTTCAGAATTCTTTCGACTGCTAGCTAACTTTTAGCAGCGTTTTCTACCAACAGATAGATGGTCAAACGGAAAGAGTTAACTAAATATTAGAGGACATGCTTCGGGCATATTTGTTAGATTTTCAAGGCAGTTAGGAGGATCATATATCATTAATTGAGTATACTTACAATAATAGTTATCAATCCACTATAGCCATGGCCCCTCATGGAGCATTGTATGGGAGGCCTTATAGATCTCTAATTTATTCGGTGGAGTGTGAGGATAGCTTGCTACTTGGACCCGATCTTATTAGTCAAACTTTAGAGAAGATAGTGTTGATTCTGGAGCATATTCTTACAGTACAAAGTCGACGAAAGGGTTACGCAAATCAGATACGACGATCATTAAAGTTTCAGGTTGGAGACTATGTTTTACTGAAAGTATCACCGATGAAGAGTGTTCAGCGATTTGGCAGATGGGGGAAGCTTGCCTTGAGATATATTGGTCTGTTTAGGATTATTGAACGTGTTGGAGTTTTTTCGTACAGACTATACCTTCAAGTGTTGATGTCCGGAGTGCATGTCGTCTTTCATGTTTCTATGCTCAAGAAGCACTTACACGACAAAGAGTAACAAAGAATATTTGATATGCAAGATTTAGAGCTTCAGGTGGATTTGAACACCATTAAGATTCCAGTTTACATTCTTGCCTTAAAGGACAAAAAACTTCGAAATAAATTGATCCCATTAGTTAAAGTTCAGTGGAAACGGAAAGGAGCTGAGGAAGCTTCTTGGGAGCGCGAGGAGGATATGCATTGTGACTACCCACACTTGTTCGAACTGTTATATTATGAGATTTAGCATTATTTATGTGTATGTTATTTGTATAGTAGCATTTACTCTAAACGCTGGAATGTGGATATTGACACTTAGCTCCTAATCATTCAGGACATATGGTATATACATAGGGGGTTCCTTGTTTGGATTTTTCGCTCGACGTACTGGTCATGTTTAATTAGAGGCTAAGTGGGAGTATTTACATCCTAGATGTTAAGTGTAAATTTTGCTTGTGGTTTATATCTAGAGATTAATGGTACGAGATGTGTATGTTAGGGTTTTCCTTGTTTGGATTATTCCCTCAACGTGCTTTTCTTGTATTATTAACATCTAAGTTATAGTTTGCTGGATTTTAGGGATGAAATTCTCTTTAAGGAGGGTTGAATGAAAACCTCTAAAATTATGGAAATATTATGAAAAATAATATTAAATGATTTTTATTATGGTTGATACTATTCTGAGATGAATAAGTATGTTAGTAATCGATTTAAGATCAATTACGTACATATATGTGAGTATCATGCAATGATATATCAAAACTGTAAGTTGGATATTCATTCTAGTCGGTCGAACGATGTGAATGATCGGTCGATTGATGTGTAGTTATCGGTCGACCAATTTTCACTACCAGTTGACCGATGAGAACGAATTCTGGTCTTTAGTTTCGGGTCAGGATTTTTTTCGGTTCGGGTTTGTTTATATATATATGAGTATATATATCCAAAATTTCCCTTTTTCTTCATATTTCACATGGACAATAGCCACCCTCTCCCCTTAAAGCTCTAGAACTTATTTTGTGAGTTTTGAGAGCTTTGAGAAGCAAAAAAGTCAAGAGAAGGGTGAGATCCGTGGTTGTTGGTTAAGGAGAATCGTATCACTCACGTTCATAGGAGTTCAGCACGAATTTTAAGGTGAGTTTCATCTCCTCCAATCTCATCTCCATTTTTATTTGGTTTTTATTTGGTTTTATTGGATTTTAAAACCTAGTTTATGTATAAAAATCACTCTTTAAACTTTATGATACAAAGATTTGATCTTACTAATTTTAAAACGTTGTAAAACAGATTCTTTGTTTTGGGTTTAAATTTTGAAGTTAGTCTAACGTGAGATTTTGTTAAAGATAATTGTTTTCATGATGTTTTTACAAATATGATTATGCTTGGGATGTAAGAATCCCCTCAAACTTTGATAAATATGATTTCATGTAGCAAAGTGAACCCTAATTAATTAAACAAGTTTTAACACAAGAGTTTTATTTGAAAAAGATCAATTTTTTTTATTGTAGACAAAAACCTATAACTTTGTTCACCACAAGATTTTGCTCTGGTCGGTCGACCTATCAAAGAAATCGGTCGACCGACCATAGGTATCGGTCGACGGATCAAGGCTAAAATCTTGTGCATGTGTTGTACATGCCATCGACCGGTCAACCGAACAAGAGAATCGATCGACCGATAATGAGCTGATTTGGTATTTTTGCTTCTTCACACATGTTTGATCGCAACCACGATGTACGAGATATACGTCAACACACGTGCATGATTGTGAGAGTGTGTATGTATTTGTTTTGATCACGCACGAGCTATTAGAGATGTGCAATCTAACACTTTGAGTTTGTTCACGATAAGAAGTGATGTTTGTTTTGGTTTACGATAGTTCTGAATGATGAGTGGGGTTAGTTGGCAACCCACAATGAGACCGTGAATGGAGTACACTCAGAGTACGCTAGTGGGTATACTGCAATGAGACCATGGTAGACCATAATCCGTTATATATTATTGTTTCCACATGACTATGCATAGTGGTCGATGTACCTATATAATATTATCCACATGATTATGCTCAGAGGTCGATGTACCTACATTATTGTATCCGCTTGTATATGCACAGAGGTCGATGCTCCTATATGTTAATCCGCACGATGATGTGATGGGTTGTAAAATTTTATGAATAATAATTTTATGAAATAGTTGATGGCCTAAGTCGTGGGCGATTACTAAGATTTTGATGTAGTTCATGGTTGAGGTACTTCACATTGTGGATTACACAAGATTGTGTACTAGTATCTGTTTTATCTACCAAAGGGTAGTATGAGATGCTTGGTCGACATTTATGACATTATTTATAATGGTATTTGCCCGTATTGCTTTCCTTCATTATTTATTCTTAGTTTGGAATTGATATTTAGCGATCCATAATTTAAGATACATGGGTATATACATGAGGATTTCCTTGTTTGGATTAATTTGCTCAACATACTCATTCTCATGTTGTGGATTTCTAAATCTTAATTCCTCTTAGTTCAAGATAGATGATTTATATATCTATATGTACTAACTTGTATTTTTGTACTCCTAACCCCTTCCATCTGGGGGCGGTGGAGATGTTCTCGCTAGCACTTTGATACTCGTTGTTTCCTCTCTTTTCAGGTAGTGAGTCAGGTGTCCGGAGAGTCGTAGGTGGACGGAGATACAGTTTTGATAGCCGTCATTTATTTACTGGATATTTAGTGCTCCACAATTGATATTTATGAGTTTAGTCTTCTTTTAGAGATGTATTTCGTATTGATTGCTGAGTGCCTTAGTACTGTATTCAGAGATTATTACTCTTGTTTCAGATTTATTAGATGCACTATATTTTCTTCTATTAGGACATGATTATACTTATTATTGGATCTTTTCTCTATATCATGTTCCATGTATTATTACCATTATTCTATCTGCTTGTACCTGCACTTCTTTTTGTTTAATTCCAAAAGGGAGATATTACTGTGATGGTGAAGCATGTTATTGCAGAGTGTTGAGTGCATGGCAGGTTTGACATACTTGGATACACCTTGGACTACAGCTTTCTGTGAAACTAGGGGTATCACAGTTTGGGTGTTTGGCCTTTTTGTCTAGGTCTCGGCAAATTTCTTTCGTGATCATCACATTGTCAGAAATGCTTCGACCTATCACGAAAGCCCCTTGATTAGGAGAGATAATCATAGGAAGGACCGAAGCTAATGTCACACAAATCACCTTAATAAAAATTTTGTATAGAGTGGTGCATAAGCTAATGGGGCAAAAATCATTGAGGCTGAGAATCGATTGTTTTTTGGGTATGAGGGCAAGAACTATGTGGGAGATGGCTTCAGGGAGACGATTGTTGGCCAGAAAGTCATTGGCAACAGCAAGAATAGATAGCCCAATGATCTCCTAGTAAGAAGTGAAGAAAGACGCTGAGAAACCATCTATACCCGCAGCGCTATCTAGAGGAGTGGATTAGGCTGTGTAGTGAAGTTTGGTGAGGTTGAAGGGTCTAACAAGCATGAGGTTAATATCTTTGAAGATTTTTTTAGGGATAAGGTTGAGCAAATCCTCCTTCAGATGATAGGGTTCAGAGGAGAGGAGCTTAGAGAAAAAGGAGACATCAACTACATGAATAGCCTCTTTTCCTTGGAGGGTTTCTCCATTAGGGCTGACACGCTTATCAATATTGGCTTGAGTAGCATTGCTGCGGACTATGCCATGAAGGAATTTGGAGTTGGTTGTTAGACCCTAGAGGGGGGTGATTAGGGTCTTATGCTAATCTAATCCCAATTAATTGCTAATTAAAATTATATTGATCAATATGTTCTTGCAAGAGATAGATATGAGTAAGAATAATAAGAATATGAACAAATAGAATATGGGACAAACAAAACACAAATACACGATATGTTTATGAGGTTCGGTCACCACGACCTACGTCCCCGCTCCTCACCTCGAGGAGATATCCACTATCACAATCCGGTTTGGAAGCCGAAACTTCTACACACTCGGTTTACAAGTTCACCGAAAACTCTCACACAATAAACACTATACAATCATACTTTACACACTAAGTGTAGGAACCTAGCCCGTGTCCTCCTCCTTAAGTGCTCGGTTACAACCTCTCCCTAAGTTCGTCAACCGACGCCACTCCTATTGGATTCGACCCCGTCTCTCGCCTCACACTTCTCTTGGTGTACAAGTGTATTACAAGTGATTCTCACAAATAAAAGTTAAATACAATGATTTGTTCTCAAATAACAAGTGAGAACACAATGAAGCTCACACTCACTAAATCACACCCCACAACCCACACTATATGGTATGAAAATATTAAGCTCAATAAGTGTGTGTGATAACAGTGAATAAAACTTAATAAATATAGCTAACTGAAATGAAAATGAAATAACAAGCTATATAAGAGTTTAGAAAACTTCTCAAACAAGAAGAACAGTAGATGATGATCCCAATAGGATTTGAAAGCCACTTCTTGTTGTAGAAAAACTTTTCTTAAAAACAAATTGATGAAATCAACTTTAAACAGCTCTTAAACACACTTAGGGTTTTGTTAAACACAAAACTTGGATTTCTTGGATAATGTAGAAGGAGAGCAGCAATGGGGTATATATAGCACCCCAATACAACAGTAAAAACATAAGTAAAAGACCAAAAAACCAATTTGAAAACATCTGTAAAAACTAGCCATTGGAAGTGTACTGATAATTCGGCGGTCGACCGGTCCGGTCGACCGCGAAGCACAAAAACACAGAGAATAAAAAATCAAAGCTGGCGGTCGACCGTGGTGATAGACCGGAAAAGTCTCTGGATGTTTTCACGGTCGACCGTCACGGTCGACCGTGAGCACAAAACAAATAAGCCCAGAAAAATTCAACTGGCGGTCGACCGCACCGGTGGACCGAAATCTGATATATGGCATATTGCCGAAATCTGATATATGGCATATTGACAGGTTTTAGGGCTGTTTTGAAAATTCATTAAAAATATTAAATTAATTCCAAAAGTAGTGAAACTTTGGGGAAAGTTTCTAAATGATAAAATAAACATGTTTGAAAAGGAATTTTTAGAAAATTAATTTTCGTTTGTGAAAACTCCCTGTCTTTGAAAAGTGTTCAGAAAACCTGTTTTTTGTGAACATGAAAATTAACATAAGCTTGTAAATGTGTATCTATATGTTATGCATGTATTATATGTTTAAAAGAAATTATGAAAGAGTTGTAAACATGAGATATAAGATATTGTAACAACGTTTGATGAAAAATCATTATTATGAGAAAACGTCGAAAATCGTGTTAAGTGTATGTACATTGAGCTTAGATATAAACATACAATATATGTAAGACAACTAAACTAATACCTAGGAAAATCCACACATATGAACTTGAATCTTTAACGCTTGATTGACGTGTGTTGAATTACCTGTAAAGATAAACACAAAGACTAGAGAATAGATTAGATATAAATTGTTTGACAAATCATCATCAAAACTATAGGGTCAACAATCTCCCCCTTTTTGATGATGGCAAACAATTTATACATGAGTATGAATTATAAACTGATAAACCATATATAAGCCAAAACATGAAAAGATAATCACAAAAACATATATGAAAATGAATAGATATATAAACCATATGTTGATTTTTCTCCCCCTTTGACAACATCAAAAAGGAAAAAAAATAGGAGCAACGCTCCCCTGCATATAAGCACAGATAAAAAAACAAAGTGTATAGTCAAAAAGCTCCCCCTGTCAATTTGCATAGATGATATATAAAGATCATAAACATACATAGGAGCTAAACAATAATTATTCATCCAAAAAGCAGCTATGAACAATATATAAACCAAAGAACTCATCAATAAATCACAAAATATCACTTAAGCATCAGAAATTACATAGTTTTTCCACAAACATATTTTGTTCCACAAGACTGTAAACCATACATAAATAGTCATGTAGTTCCACACAAATATAGAGTTATTACACTCAAACATAAATATCAAGTTCTACAACTCAGAATGAAAACATCACCATAAGCATAGAAAGCAATAAAAAACTCCAATAAGCAGCAAAATCAATCATCACCGACACCATCACCATCATCACCAGAAGCAGGGCCAGAGCCAGATCCATCAGCAGAGCCCTCCTCAGAGCCAGACTCAGAACTGGAAGAGGGATCCGGGATCCCAAGAGACTGACGCTGATAGGATAGAATAGTCCTAACATCCCTCTGAATAGATGAGACTTGCTTCTGAACACTTGAGAACTGAGTCTCAAGACGATCCAGACGGTCACAAATATCAGAAGAGGAAGAGGTGGAAGCTCTAGATCTAGAAGATGATGGCGCAATGGGATCAGATAGGGAGGCTGAAAGTTGCATACGAGAGAGAGAGACCCTATCAAAGAAATCTTTCTTAGATTCAATTTTGGGTTCATGGGTGAGATCAACACCGAAGTGTTGAAGGATAAGGGTGATGAAGGAGCCAAAGGGTAGAAATTTGACATGCTTCGATGCCATGTTATAGAGAAAAACATTTGCCCAATCTACTTTTATTTTAATAAATATGGCATATACAACATTTATCTTGTCAGAAGCAAAGTGATCGAAACTACCGGTTTTAGGAATCAAATTTTGAGCAATAATTCTAGCAATGAGTTTGGCATTTGGATTAAGAGAATTATTATTCATAGGATAAGTGCAACCGGGTTTAAACAGGAGGTGGTTTACTACTGGATCACCAAGCTCAATAGACATAAGGTCAACATCACCTGTTGGGATTTTAAGAATCCCCGCAAGTTCGTTGGCAGAAAAGGATATTGCAACATTTTTAACAGATGAAGTAATGGTCTGACGACCATCAGCAGAGGATGACACAGATAAGTTGGCATAAAACAGATAAACTAGAAAAGAATAATAAGGAACTTTATGTTCCTCGTCTAACAGTTTAGCCAACCCTACATTATGAAGAATGGTATGAGTGTCATACATGGCCAATTGATTAAATTTGATAAATCTGGTTGGAATAATTTTTAATTTGTACAACTCCCTATATTTTCTAACTAGGGATTTAAACAACAGAAAATCTTCATAATGAGAAGCTTTGATAGATGAGGAACTAGATTCAAGTTTTGATCTCTTTTTGGGAGGCATGATGACAGATATAAACAACTAGAGTTACAAAGAAATTTGGATAGAATTTAAAAGCCTTGGAAATGAAGAATTTGAACACAATAAGTAAAATTCCCTAAACCAAAACCCTAGATTGAGAATATAAACATTAGAGCAATGAAATCAAGAGATGAGAGAAGAAATTACCCAACAAAAACTGACAGAGATCGACGGAGAATGAGAGCGGCGGTCGATTGATGCAGGCGACCGAGAGAATCGACAGATTTGGGAAAAGATCGAAATGGAAAGAAGATGAGAAGTCGGGTCATAGAGAAGATGAAGGAAGGGCTGGGATTGGTCCAGTAAACAGATCAATGGTGGTGAAGAAGTCGGGTTAAAAACAATTATCCATTAAAAAAACCGAAACCCGATAAAATCAAAAATCGATGCTGAAAAATCTCTTGCGGTCGACCGACGCGGTCGACTGAAACAACTTACAGAGACTTCGTCGGTCGACCGGGTCGGTCGACCGCGAGAAGATAAAGAGCACAGGCAATGTAAAAATTGGATTTTGAGAAATTTTTCAATTTAGACCTTTAAGAAATTTGTTTTATAATATACCAAATATTTTATGAAATATATATAAATGTTTTTAGCTATAAAATCATACAAATAATTTATTTTAACTTAATAAAGATACAATTCATCATTAAAACTCAAAAACCAAAAGCAAAAGCAAAGAAACGAACAAAACAACAAAAAATGATATAAAAATCATTTTGGTACCCAAATCACTTTGGTACCACTAAACTTTAGGATATGACCCCTATTATTTAAATCCAAGGCCCTAGGGTTATGAACCCGCTTGGGCGTGTTTTCTGCACCGATACGATCAAAGCAAAAATTGTAAACATGACCCATACGATTGTAATTTGTGCAATGTAGAGGTTTGAATGGTTTACGTTGACCGAAATGAAATGCACGTGGTTTATTTGTAAAAACAGATTTTTCTTTGTAATTATTTTGCAAACGAGAATTTCTTTTCAAATCGAAACAAAACATGGCCAAATGACCAAAACGACCACAATAATCACATTTTTACACATGAGCATGTCTATGATTTACACTATGTGTGTGTTCATGTGTATGTGATGAAAAAGCTTGATGGGATGCACAATCATGAATAGGCTTGTCAATTTTTGGTTCATTATGACAAAATTGAGCTAAATGGCCTTTAAGACCGCAAATAGAACATTTGTGAATTTTTTTCATACATATGTGCATAGTGAATAGGTTTCTTAGAAGAATTAACATTGAACTTTGCACATAAGTCCATAAGCTTTTTATTATTAGCAATACAAGTGTTTAGTGTTGAATCCAAGGTAGATATTCGTTTTCTCATTTGATTCAACTCATCATTGTGCATACAAACATTACTACTAGAAGTAGGATAAACAAGATTACTCATCATAGATTTTAACTTATCTACTTCTAACATAGCATCACGTTTTTCATGAAGCAAACTAGCATTTTCAATTTTCAAATTTTCATTGCATTCTTTAAGAATTATATTTTCATTTGTAATAAAATTAAACTTAGTAGCTAGTGTTTCATGAGTGGATTTCATATTAACATACTTACTATTTACATCAATATAGCAATTGTGTAACTTTTTAAACTCAAGAGCAAGTTCATCAAAAGTGATAATATCATCGTTATCGCATACCTCACTAGGGTTATCACCTAGTGGAATTGTACATGGAGATGAGACTTCTTTAGAAATCAAAGCGGGATTTTTCAACGCTTGTTGAATAGCCTTCAATACCCCTTCATGTGCTTCAATCAATTTCCATAAGGCGTAAGTACTATCAAAATTAGCAAATTTGTTAGAAAAAGAAGAGTGAAAAGCATTAATCAAATATTCTAACAAAAGCTTGTTCATATTAAACAATCTTTTATCATTCTCACACCATTTGGATTTTTCCGAAATGGGAACACCATAGCCATCCTAAATAATTTCCCACAAATCGAATTGTTTAGATTGAACAAAAAGTTTGAATCTAACACGCCATTGAGCATAGGGAAAAATATCCAAATGAGGAGCAATATTAATAGCATATCCTAAACTAGATAAGTCATACATATCCATAAAGATAATATGTAAGAAGCAAAATGCAATCAAAATTAGATTAGCACAAATACAATAACTTGGATCTTTAACTCAAGGCAATTAGACCTTAAATCAAAGAGCACCAAGCTCTGATACCAATTGTTAGACCCTAGAGGGGGGGGGTGATTAGGGTCTTATGCTAATCTAATCCTAATTAGTTGCTAATTAAAATTATATTGATCAATATGTTCTTGCAGGAGATAGATATGAGTAAGAACAATAAGAATATGCACAAATAGAAAATGAGACAAACAAAACACAAACACACGATATGTTTACGAGGTTCGGTCACCACGACCTACGTCCCCGCTCCTTACCTCGAGGAGATATCAACTATCACAATCCTGTTTGGAAGCCGGAACTTCTACACACTCGGTTTACAAGTTCACCGAAAACTCTCACACAACAAACACTATGCAATCACACTTTACACACTAAGTGTAGGAACCTAGCCCGTGTCCTCCTCCTCAAGTGCTCGATTACAACCTCTCCCTAAGTTCGTCAACCGACGCCACTCGTATTGGATTCGACTCCGTCTCTCGCCTCACACTTCTCTTGGTGTACAAGTGTATTACAAGTGATTCTCACAAATAAAAGTTAAATACAATGATTTGTTCTCAAATAACAAGTGAGAACACATTGAAGCTCACACTCACTAAATCACACCCCACAACCCATACTATATGGTATGAAAATCTTAAGCTCAATAAGTGTGTGTGATAACAGTGAATGAAACTTAATAAATATAGCTAACTGAAATGAAAATAAAATAACAAGCTATATAAGAGTTTAGAAAACTTCTCAAACAAGAAGAACAGTAGATGATGATCCCAATAGGATTTGAAAGCCACTTCTTGTTGTTGAAAAACTTCTCTTGAAAACAAATTGATGAAATCAACTTTAAACAGCTCTTACACACACCTAGGGTTTTGTTAAACACAAAACTTGGATTTCTTGGATAATGTAGAAAGAGAGCAGCAATGGGGTATATATAGCACCCTAATACAACAGCAAAAACATAAGTAAAAGACCAAAAAACCAATTTGAAAACAGCTGTAAAAACTAGCCATTGGAAGTGTACTGACAATTCGGCGGTCGACCGGTCCGGTCGACCGCGAAGCACAAAAACACAGAGAATGAAAAATCAAAGCTGGCGGTCGAACACGGCGGTCGACCAGAAAAGTCTCTGGATGTTTTCATGATCGACCGTCACGGTCGACCGCGAGCACAAAACAAATAAGCCCAGAAAAATTCAACTGGCGGTCGACCGAAATCTGATATATGGCATATTGACAGGATTTAGGACTGTTTTGAAAATTCATTAAAAATATTAAATCAATTCCAAAAATAGTGAAACTTTGGGAAAAGTTTCTAAATGATAAAATAAACATGTTTGAAAAGGAATTTTTGGAAAATTAATTTTCGTTTGTGAAAACTCCCTGTTTTTAAAAAGTGTTCAGAAAACCTGTTTTTCGTGAACATGAAAATTAACATAAGGCTTGTAAATGTGTATCTATATGTTATGCATGTATTATATGTTTATAAAAAATTATGAAAGAGCTGTAAACATGAGATATAAGATATTGTAACAACGTTTGATGAAAAATCATTATTATGATAGAAAACGTCAAAAATCGTGTTAAGTGTATGTACATTGAGCTTAGATATAAACATACAATATATGTAAGACAACTAAACTAATACCTAGGAAAATCCACACATATGAACTTGAATCTTTAACGCTTGATTGACGTATGTTGAATTACCTGTAAAGATAAACACAAAGACTAGAGAATAGATTAGATATAAATTGTTTGACAAATCATCATCAAAACTATAGGGTCAACATTGGTCTCCTTCTCAAAGCTATTTGATGCGAGATTTTTGTTTCCAGAATATCTCCTCTCTAATAGAGACCTCATTCCATTTGGATTTGCATATTTAAAACTGCTTAAACACATTCAGACACTAATGAGATTGTAAGGATGTATCAAGTGAAGATATCTCAGATTCATGCCGCTTCTTCTGGGTAAAGATGTTCCCAAATGTAGTGGAGTTCCACTCTTTAACGGCTTGCCTCAAGAGTTTGAGTTTGATGCATATGTTAGTAAGGGGAGAAGGGTGGTGATCATTAGCTCAATGTTGTTGGACTATATTGAGGAAGGATTCATGCCGTGATCACATTCTTTGGTATCACCAAAGCCTCGGGCCAGAGTGAGAGTTTAAGCACCATGATAGGATGATGGGAAAATGGTCAGAGAAGGAATGATGAAGCATTTGGGCTGAAAGGACCCCGGCAAGGAGGAGGTCTAATGATTGAAAAACTTTATCAAGGACTTTCCAAGTGCGCCTCAAGCCTTCCATGTTGTTGCACTAGGTGAACTTGTTCCTGGTGAAGGAAACCATTGGTGCAATCATTGAAATCCTCCATGGCTCTTGGTTGAGGGAGAGCTCCACCAATCTTCTCTTGGATAGATGTGATAGTGTTAAAGTCTCCGCCCAATATCCATCTCCGTTAGAATTAGGAGTGGATGGATCTAAGGTAGTTCCAGAGCTCTCTCCTAAGTTGGACCGTGTGTTTTCCATACACAGTCAATAACATGAAGGATAGATTGCCCAAAGAAATAGAGATGGTAATGCATTGAATTTCTATGTTTATGATGCTGACTTGGATGGAAGGTATCCATAGGATCTAGATTTTCCCACATAGATCCTCATTCGTGACCCAATTGGTTGACCCACTAAAAAAGTGAAAATTTCTAATGAACTTGGAGAAAGTAATGGGCTCAATGATGATGAGGAGAAATGGATTGTATTTCACGATGAGTTGGCGGCAAGATCCAAAAGTTGTAGGGTTTGCAATCCCCTTGACATTCCAAAATATCACCTTATGGCTAATCATGAGGTGGGAGGATTAGGATCCTTTTGGACCATGAGTTAGACTTTGAGTGGAAGATTTGTATGTCTCTTATTCTTTTTGGTGATTTTAGGCGCCTGAGGAGGAATATCATCCGTATTGTGGCCTTTGAGAAGCAATGGTTCATATGGGGGTTCTTCTCCTTTCAAGTCATAAGAGGCGGATTTAGATTCATCCGCAAGGTGTAGGCCATCTTGAAAACTTGTGGTAATGAGTTTAGTTGGGAGTCCTTCGCTATGGAGGAGCATGAATTAGAGTTATCCTGGATTTGTAGTGAGTGCAAAGAGTTATGATGAGGGATGAGGGAGGATCTTTCCCAATAAGGTTGGGTTGTGTATTAGTAGGGGCAGAGGAGGGTTGTGATGTCAAGGATTGAAGTCGAGCTTGTTCTATTATTACAACTTGACGGTTAACCACATCCCAAAAGGCTTAGTTAGTTTCTACATTGGATATGGGTTTAGCGGGAGGAAGCTGAAATGTAACTGATTTGCGCTTGTGCTTGGTTTTGGTGTAGGATAAGGGTGATGAAGTGGCTTATTTGTGGGGTGTGTTAGGTCGAATAAGAGGGGGGCCTGACCAATAGCATGAGAGTTGGTGATTGGGTTAGTTTGTAGGTGAGCGGAGGTACCGTGTTGATCGAAAATTACGGACGTTTAGGTCTTAGGGGATGATGGTTGTGCGTTTTGGTGATCGGAGGGGGTTGGAGAAATGTGGAGATATAATTGTGTATAGGGCAATGGGTATGAGCTGATAGTTCATTTTGTAAATTGAGCTGCCCACTCATAAGCACAAGACCTCACACTCATCAAATATGACAACTAGGTTGGCTATAAAACCCCGTAAATTTGAGTATGATGCATGAGTGATTAATTGTGATTAATGGATATTTATCGTGATAAATATCATTAAATGATGTATGAGTATGATGCCACGTATTTTGAGTGTAAACGAGTTCATACATATGAAAGAATTGAGTCAAAACATTCATAAGACAAGAAACCTACACAAACTGGAAATCTGCTAGCCAGTCGACCGCCGCATCAGGCTTGGTTGACCGTCCATCGATTTTCTAGTTTTCCCAGTCTGTTTTGGAAATGGGTTCTTTTGAGGCCCAGTTGCACATAGAAGCATATAAACCTCTTTTTCATGTTTTTGCACGTATGATATCATCTTTAAAACCTTAGCAGCCACCTTTTACTCCCCTAGACCCCAGATCAAATTATTGAGTTCCCAAGAGATTTGTGAAGCAATTTTCGACGTGTAGGCGGGTTTTGTTGACATGTGGCATAGGGATTAGTTTTGGCATTACACTCTCAGGCTTTGAACAAAGTTTTCAAGTGAGTTTCATCTCCTCTAATCCTACATCCATGTTTTTAAAGGTTTTTAATGAGTTTTTATATGATTTTATTGAGCCAAATCGACTAGTTTGAGTATAAAAGCAATTCTTTTATATTATGTGAATAAAGATCAGATCTTTCTATGTTTAAAAGCTTAAGAACGAATTTCCGGAAGTGATTTAAGATCACAAAGTAAATAACAACATAGTTTCACTGAGTTTTGATGTTTTTATCAACATATCGACGTTTTGTGCATGTTTAGGGTTTGAATTTGATATCTCATGTAATTAATCATGTTTCATGTGTTTAAATATCTTTAGAGATGTTAAATTAGTGTTTACAATGTTCGACACAAGTTTTATGATGATTTAAATAAGTTTGAATCATGAAAACATGCACGAACACAAAATCATGAATCTGCAGCAAGCAGGCTACTGACCGCGATCCGGTCGACCGCCATATAGGGAGTGGTCGACTGCCAGATAGGCAGAAGCTTGTGCATGTTTTGACTCATGTTTGATGTTTTCGAGGGATTTTCTTAATCTATCTGAGATGTAATAATGATGTTTATGACCTATTTTACACCTGAGGTTTGTGAACACGAAATATTGGCGCGCACATTTAGATATGTGCACTAATGCTTGATCTATGTTCTTAAATAAATAATTTTGCATAATGGAGATGCTCAATATATGTTTGAGTTAATAGGTGTTAGTATAACACATGATAATGCATACTTATCTATTGGGGATGTTTCGGTATGGTCGTTTATCCCGTAATGAGACCTCGGCGGCACGGTACTAGGAGTATTTGGACGTTATCCCGTAATGAGACCTCGACGGTACCAATACTCGAATATGATCGATGTGTTTCCGGGTTGGGCTGATACGCCTTTATTCCGTGGTACGATCATCTAGATGCATCATCTGGAATAGGGGAGACAAAACCTATTGCCACAGAATGATTGGGTAAGGACGTTGCATTCACATGTGAATGTGTGAACCTTACAAATGTATTGTTATGTGATAAAGACATATACACAAATTTGTAGTTTGCTCCCATGTTAGATTACCCAAGTTTGGGGTATATTTTGGATACATGACATACATGATATAGCTTATGGTTATATTTGAGTTTGATGATATTTCCTTATGACTACACCAACTACCTGAGGGTAGTTCGAGTTGTGACATTGGTTCTTTTTGGTAGAGGTTTGGGGCATTTTTCTTCATGTACTATTTTCATTCATAGAATTGGAATTAGTATTTAGCGATCCACAATTTGAGACATAGTATATACACGAGGGTTTTCTTGTTTGGATTATTTCGCTCGACATATTAATTCTCGTGTTGTGGGTTTCTAATTACCAATCTCTATTTACAGTTATATGAATAATTTTTATAACTATATGTACTAATAGTATTTTCTTATATACTCCTATCCCTTCCACCTGGGGTGGTGGAGATGATCTCGCTAGCGCTTTGACGCTCGTTGTTTTCCCCCCTTTAGTTGTAATTCCGTCGCACGAAGAGTCGCAGGTTGATAGGATTGCATCTTAGATTCCATCTAGTTATTTATAGTTGTAGTTATTTCAGATCTCTACATTTTGTTGTTTATTTTCAGACCCTAGTGAATGTCTTTTTATTTTGTAGAGGCTGAGTGTCTTAGTGAGATTTTATTCGACTCTTGTGTTGAGACATACTACATTTTATTTCAGAATCAGAGTTATTTTATTCTACTTCAGTTAAGCCCTGATGAGGGTATTTATACATTTTTCTGTGTTTGATCTGTTCATGTACTATTTCACTATTTCTTTGCATGTTTGTACCTACATCTATTTGTTGATTCTTCTAGAGAGATAGTAACTATGATGGTGAAACATGTTGTTATACGATATTGGTGCATGGCAGGTTTGACATTTTGGGATTTACCATTTTTTTCGTAGAGCGGTATGTGTTGGCTGTAGCTAAAGCCAGGAAGGAGTTAGAGCTAGCTCGGTTAGAGCAGGGGGATATATCCGCTAAGGATTTTGAGAGTAAGTTTATGAAATTACTTAGATTCACGGGCATGTGGAACATCGAGGAGCTGTAGGCTCAGATGTTCTTGATGGGTCTTTGCCTGAGTTTAAGTCGTTATCTTGTGTCAAGGAGATTTCATTCATTGCAGGAGGTGGCTGATGCTGCCATATTTCACGAGATAGAGATGGCCATGTTTTAGAAGGGAAAGGATGAGAATACCAAGTCAAGATAGTCTGGTGATAAATGTAAAGATAAGAGGCCATTTGTTGGACCAGTACGACCCCAAGAGCAGGGTAAGGGTCCACATCAGCTGGGTCCCCATATGAAGGGACATCAGCAGGATCAGAGGGCGTAGCTACAGTAAAGATTTTAGGGGACTTATCTCAATAACAATAAGTCAGACACAGAGCAGTAGAGTGCCGTAGCGTACCCACAGCAGGCCAACAAGGCAAGAATCAGCAGCAACAGAATTGTGCTCAGGACTAAGGATAGGACCAGCAGTTGAGGATTGAGGCACCGCCAGCAGCCTTGAGGATTAAGTGAAAGGTGTGAGCTATTCTGGAGGTTCAGCAGGGACAGATAATCCCATACATTCTAGGCGATACATCACAGCAGCCTTCGGCTATCGGCAGAGTCTATTTAGTTATTCCTCGCGATCATGGCGCGAGCGGGGCTGTGGTGGAAGGTATGTTCCTTGTGAACTACTCTCCAGCCCGTATTCTTTTTAATTCTGGCGCTTCGCATTCTTTCATCTCCTATGATTTTATGAGTCATCTTCAACTTGTAGCGTACCCTTTAGATATCCTATCAATTGTATTTATTCCTTTGAGAGAGGTGTCTCTCTTAGAGAGTGTTTGTAGGAGCTCTCTCATCAACTTAGACGATTCTGAATTCATGATTGATTTGATTATGTTACGTATGTCTGAGTTTGATGTTATCCTTAGTATGGATTGGTTATCTTCCTACTATATGAGTATTGACTATTTTACAAAAAAAATTAGCTTGCGAGCTTCTGATGGATCTAAGTTGGTGGTAGCGACCTCGTGGGGCAACCAGTTTGCGGAGTTATTTTTGGCATACATCAAGGAGGTGATGTTGCGGGATTAGGATGTAGATTTGAGCGAGGCACGAGTGGTCTCAGAGTATCAGGATGTCTTTCAGGATATAACATGTTTACCTCCTGTGATAGAGGTTGAGTTCTGCATAGAGTTGCAGCCAGGCACCTTACCGATTTCCCGAGCACCTTATCATATGGCGCTTGCTGAGATAAGGAAGCTTTAGATCCATTTAGATGAGTTATTATCTTAGGGTTTCATTCACGAGAGTCATTCTCCGTGGGGAGCGCCTATCCTTCAAGAAGAAGAAGGATGGGAGCATGCGATTGTGCCTAGATTTTTGTGAGTTGAACAAAGTCACCATCCGAAATAGTTATCGACTATCGAGGATTGATGACTTTTTCGACCAGTTGTAGCGAGCATAGTGTTTTTCAAAAATAGATCTTTATTCCGTTTATCATGAGTTGCACATCCGGGAGATGAATATTCCTAAGACCGCCTTTCAGAATCGGTATGGGTCTTTTGAGTTTCTTATCATACTATTTGGACTGACCAATGCGCCCACGGTATTCATGAATTTAATAAATTTGGTTTTCCATCCATTGGACCAGTTTATGATCGTGTTCATCGATGACATTCTTATTTATTCAAGATCGGAGGCTGAGCATGAGCAGCATTTGCGATTGGCACTACAGACTTTGTGGGAGCACCAGTTGTACGCTAAATTTAGCAAGTGTGAATTCTGGTTATCTGATGTTATATTTTTGGGCCATGTTATCAGCTGGGAAAGCATTGCAGTAGATCCGGCTAAGGTGGAGGCCGTTCATGATTAGCAGCCGTCGAAGACCGTTACCGAGATTTGTAAATTCTTAGGTCCGACGGGCTATTATAGGAAATAAATTTAGAACTTCTCGAAGATTACAATGCCACTTACATGCCTTGCGAAGAAGGGTGTATAGTTTGTTTGGGGCACGGAGTGCCAGCAGGCCTTTTAGACTTTGAAGGCTAAGTTGAATTCAGCGCTGGTATAGATTCTTCCGAGCAGTGATAAGACTTTTGTTGTCTACATTGATGCATCATTATCGGCTCTTAGAGGTGTTTTGATGCAGAACCAGAGAGTTGTAGCCTATATATTGAGGCACTTGAGGACTCATGAGTAAAATTACCCAACACATGACTTAAGCTAGTAGCTGTGGTCTTTGCAATAAAGACTTGGAGGCATTATTTGTATGGAGTATAGTTTGAGCTATTTACAAATCACCAGAGTTTAAAATACCTCTTTTCACAGAAGAAACTTAAACAAAGACAATGGCGATGGGTTGAGTTTATCAAAGATTATGAGTTTGCACTTCAGTACCATCCTGAGAAGGTGAATGTAGTAGTAGACGCATTGAGAAGGAAGCGTCTTCATGGGCTTGCAGCTTTGAGGTGTTCATTACATGGAGATCTTTACACCCTCAGTCAATTTGGCTTTAGGCCAGAGATTGGTGGGAGCAGCGCATTTTTGGGAGCTATATCAGTACAGTCATCTTGGAGTAATTGAGTGCTTAGAGCTCAACTAGAGTATTCTTAGATTCATACCTGAAAGGAGGAGATTTCCAAAGAGCCTAATGCTGATTGGACAATTAGAACGGATGAAATCCTTCGAATGAAGGGCCAGATTGTCATGCCGAAAAATTCATAGAAGAAGAAGGATTTATTTGATGATGCGTATCGTACCAAGTACACAGTGCATTCAAGCACAACGAAAATGTACAAGGACATGAAGAGATATTTTTGGTGGAAAGGCATATGTAGAGAGATTGTAGACTATATGGCTAAGTGCTTTACCTACTAGCAAATGAAGGCAGAACATCAGATACCTATAAGAACCCTACAGCCTTTACCCATTCCTGAGAGGAAGTAGGCAAATATTTCTATAGATTTTATCGTAGGGTTACCTAGATCAAAGAAATGAAATGATTCTATTTGGGTGATAGTAGACCGTTTGACGAGGTTGGTGCACTTCTTATCGGTGAAGACGACTTATACAGTTAGCGACGATTTTTATCTGGGAGATAGTTTTATTGCATGGAGTCCTAGAGACAATTATATCAGATCGAGGCTTAATCTTCACATCCTATTTTTGAAGGAGTTTTTAGAATACTTTCGGCAGCCAGTTGTCATTCAGTAGCGTCTTCCACCCTCAGTTAGATGGTCAGACAGAGAGAGTGAATCAGATGTTAGAGGATATGCTATGAGTATGCATCATAGATTTCCAGGGTAGCTGGGAGGATCACATCCCATTGATTGAAATTACTTATAATGATAGTTATCATGCTACCATTGGTATAGCACCATATGAAGCATTTTACTGGAGGCCTTGTAGATCGCTTATTTATTAGGCAGAGCCAGAGGAAAGCCTATTGCTTAGGCCGGAGCTTGTGAGACAAACTACAGAGAAGGTGGTATTGGTTAGAGAGCATATTCTTGCTGCTCAGAGTTGGTAAAAGAGCTATACAGATCAAAGACGACGACCTTTAGAGTTTCAGGTTGGAGACCTTGTCATGTTGAAAGTATCACCGATGAAGGGCGTTCAGCGATTCGGTAGACGGAGAAAGCTTGCCTCAAGATATATCGGTCCATTCAGGATTATTGAGGGTGTTAGAGCTATTTCTTATAGATTAGATGTTTCAGCATTGATGTCGAGTGTATACAATGTCTTTCATGTTTCGATGCTCAAGAAGCATTTGCATGACGAGGAGCAGCAAAGGGTAATTGATGAACTAGAGATTGAGTTCCAGGATGATTTGACTACCATAGAGATTCCATTTGTATTCTTGTTAGAAAGGCTAAAAAGCTTAGAAACAAAGTTATTCCATTAGTAAAAGTTCAGTGGAGCCAACAAGGAGCCGAAGAAGCTTCTTGCGAGCGCGAGGAGGATGTACGTCGTGACTACCCACACCTATTTGAGCAGGTAAGATGTTGATGTTTGAGTATGCTTATACACATTTTCGTTTATGATATATTGTTCAGCCATATTTATATTTAATATTAGAATGGGGTACTAACACTTAGCTTCTAATCACTCGGAATATATGGTATAAATATGGGGTATTCCTTGTTTGGATTTTTCGTTCGATGTACTAGTTCTGTGTAATTAGGGGTAAGTGAGAGTATACATATTTTAGATTGTTAAGTTTAAATGTTTACTTATTTTTTTACATCTGGGGATTATTGGTATGAGATGTGTACGAGAGGGTTTCCTTGTCTGGATTATCCCCTCTTAGTGCTTTTCTCGTATTATTAATCTTTAAGATGTGATTGCGGAATTTTGAGGACAAAATTCTTTTAGGGGAGGTGAATATAAAACCCCGTAAATTTGAGTTAATAAGTGATAATTTGAAATAACGAGTGATTAATTGTGATAAATGGATATTTATCGTGATAAATATCATTAAATGATGTATGAGTATGATGCCATGTATTTTGAGTGTAAATGAGTTCATACATGTGAAAGAATTGATTCGAAATATGCACAAGCCAAGAAACCTGCACAAACTAAAAAGTTACTGGTCGGTCGACCGCCGCACAAGGTCAGGTTGACCACCAATCGATTTTCTAGTTGTCCCTGTCTGTTTTGGAAACAGGTTCTTTTGAGGCCCAGTTGCACACAAAAGTATATAAACCTCTTTTTCACATTTTTACACGTATGATATTAGATCTTTTAAACCCTAGCAGGCAGCTTTTCTTCCCCTAAAACCCAGATCAAATTTTTGAGTTTTCAAGAGCTTTGTGAAGCAATTTTCGATGTGTAAGCGGGTTTTGTTGACGTTTTGATTTGGTGTTGCAATCTTAGGTTTTCAACCAAGTTTTCAGGTGAGTTTCATTTCTGCTAACCCGACAACCAATTTTTTAAAGGTTTTTAATGAGTTTTTATATAATTATATTGAGCCAAATTGACTAGTTTGAGTATAAAAGAAATTCTTTTATATTATATGAATAAAGATCAGATCTTTCTGTGTTTAAAAGCTTAAGAACGAATTTCCTGAAGTCATTTAAGATCTAAATGTAAAAAACAATATGGTTTAACAAAGTTTTGAAATTTTTATCGACATATCGATGCTTTCGAGCATGTTTAGGGTTTGAAAATGATATCTCATGCAATTAATCATGTTTCATGTGTTTAAATATCTTCAAAGATGTTAAATTAGTGTTTACAATGTTCTACATAAGTTTTATGATGAATTAAACAAGTTTGAATCATGAAAAATATGCACGAACACAAAATTACGAATCTGCAGCAAGCAGGCTGCTGACCGCTATCTGGTCGACCGCTGCATAGGGCGTGGTGGTCTGCTAGATAGGCAGAAGCATGTGCATGTTTGAAATCATGTTTAATGTTTTAAAGGGATTTTCTCGATCTATCTGAGATGTAATATGATATTTATGACATGTTTAACACCTGAGGCGTTTGTGAACACGAAATATTAGCATGCACATTGAGATACATGCACTAATGGTTGATCTTTGTTCTTGAATAAATATTTTTGCATAGTGGAGGTGCACAATATATGTTTGAGTTGATAGATGTTGGTATATAACATGATAATGCATACTTATATGTTGGGGATGTTTCGGTGTGGACGTATATCCGGTAATGAGACCTCGGCGGCACCACAGTAGGAGTATTTGGATTTTATCTTGTAATAAGATCTCGGCGGTACCAATACTCGAAGATGATTTATGTGTTTCTAGATTGGGCTGATACACCTTTATGCCATAGTACAATCATCCGAATGCATCATCCGTAATAGGGGAGATAAAACCTATTACCGCAGAATAACTGAGTGAGGATGTTGAATCCACATGTGAATGTGAGAACCTTACAAAAGTATCGTTATGTGATAAAGACATATACACATAGTTATAGTTTGCTCCCATGTTAGAATACCCAAGTGTGGGGGTATATTTTGGATACATAACATACATGATATGGCTGATGGTGACATTTGAGATGGAAGGTATTTCCTTATAACTGCGGCAACTACCCGAGGGTAGTTCGAGATGTAACATTGATTCTTTTTAGTAGAGGTTTGGAGTATTTTTCTTTATGTACTGTTTTCATTCATAGGATTGGAATTATTATTTAGCGATCCATAATTTTAGACATGGTATATACATGAGGGTTTTCTTGTTTGGATTATTTTGCTCGATGTACCAATTCTCGTGTTGTGTGTTTCTAAATACCAATTTTCATTTAAAGTTATATGAACAATTTTCATATCTATATATACTAATAGTATTTTATTATATACTCCTACCTCTTCCCCCTGGGGGTGGTGAAGATGATCTCGCTAGTGCTTTGACGCTCGTTGTTTCCCTCCTTTCAGGCAGCGAGTCCGGCTCATGGAGAGTCGCACGTTGATGAGATTGCATCTTAGATTCCATCTAATTATTTACAGTTGTAGTTATCTCAGAGTTCCACATTTAGTTGTTTATTTTTAGAACCTAGAGAATGTGATTTTATTTTATAGAGGCTGCGTGCCTTAGTGAGATTTCATTTGACTCTTGTGTTGAGACTCTTGTGTTGAGACATACTACATTTTATTTCATATTCAGAGTTATTTTATTCTACCTTAGTTAAGCCCTGATGAGGGTTATTTATAAATTTTTTCTATGTTTGATCTGTTCATTGTACTATTTCATTATTCTTTGCATGTTTGTACCTACACGTGTTTGTTGATTCTTCTAGAGAGATAGTAACTATGATGGTGAAACATGTTGTTGCACGTTGTTGTTGCATGGCAAGTTTGACATTCTATGATTCATGTTGGACTGCAACCTTGTGTGAATGGGGCATCACATTGGCCTAAACGACATTAGTGGATAGCTCATATACATTTTTTCAACATATGTATTTATGTATGTATATGTATATGTATATATATGTATGTATGTGTATGTATATATGTATGCATATGATACATATATGTGTGTGTGTGTGTAAATATATACATACATGTATACATTAAATATATGTATATAAATATACACATACATACATATATACACATATATACATATATGAGGGATATAGAGAAACTTTGTATCGAGCACATACTTTTGTGCTTTGTAGCAAGGTGGCTCATACACATCCACTCTTTTAAATAGGGGACCACATTCACATCAGTTAGAGAGTGGCTGAGAATGAGGCACCTCACTATTAAGCATAAAATTTATGCATAGTACCAAGTTCCTACATCTTTCTCTACACATACACAAACATCTATATATATGTGTATGTTTATACACCCGCCGGTGAGCAACCTCAATTAGGGCATTATTCCCACCTGGACCCATTTCCATTACCATCCACTAGTAAAGCTTACTTCACACAGGGAATCCATGAATATAGAGTATCAACCACCAACAAATGAAAGAGTACTATCATTCTTAATAACGGAATTATTAAAGCAAGTCGAATTGCCACAATATAATTATTCAGAGAATATGAATGATATAAAACTGAAATAAACAACATTGATAGTACTAATGGTTAAGCAATTAACAAAGATTCCACGCATTAAGTGATTGAAACAATAATATGATTAAAGTAATAAGATATACAACTGAGCATGGGAAATTAATTAGTATGAATTTCAAGAAAAGTAATCAATCAAATTCTCAAAGAATTGAGAGAAAACAATAAAAGTTTACCTGCCCATAGCATTCACAATGAAAGAAACAAACAAAGCCTCGAAGAAATGAGAGTAAACAAAGAAAAATTACCTACTCATGACATTAACTGGGAAAGAAACCGACCTATCCTCAATAAATTGAGTGTGAGCAAATAAATATTACCAACACATAGGACATTCGTCAACCAAAATAGAGCATAAAAGAGAATCATACTACTAATAATATATGAGAATAAATTTCTCAAGTATCTTATAAAGTGATACTAGGAAACAAGTAATTATTATGCAAATAGAAATATGTTCTATGACAAAAGTCAATATGCATAGAGTATTAATAAAAAACATATCTAATATGGACATTCACACAACTAAAGATTACGAATCCAATGAACGAAGCTGCATAGAAAAAGAATCCAATATTATGAGAAAATAAGGGAATTGTTACCTACACATAATACTCACAAGGATAGAAACAACCGAATTCTCAATGAATTAAGAGTGAGTAAAAAATTTTACCAACACGTAGGACACTGGTCAACCTAAATTAGGCATAAAATAAAAGTGTACTAATATTAGCTATATGAGCATCAATTTCACAGTGATCACGACAACTGCTAATGGAAAGCATGTGATTATTGTGCAAAAGATTGTCCCGGTGCCACAAGATTACTTGAGACAGAAGGAAGAAAAGAAAAATATAAGGATTCATGGACTGGTATTGTTAATGGCATCTGATCACCTAAAGGAAAAAAGATTAGGACGTTATGTACTTCCCTACATAAGGAAATTTCATCCCTGTAATTTATCGTACCCTCAAAATAGATGCAGATATGCTTTTCACATCTCAAGTTCTGGTTTCCATGTTGCCTCCTCAACCCCGACATTTCTCCATAGCAATTTAACTAGCAATATGGATTTGTTTTTTAGCTTCTTCTCCTCGAAGTCTAGCACTCGAACTAGTCATTCTTTATAAGATAGATTCTTCTGTAGGGGTAAGGCTTGTTGCTATATGATGTGTCCCTTGTCCGGTACATACTTTTTCAAGTTGGAGACAAGGAACACAATATGAATCTTCTCTAATTCTGGGGGCATGGCTAGCCAGTAAGCTGTAGGTCCGATCTACTCCAAAATCTTGAATGACCCAAGGTATCTCAGATGATGTTTCCTTTTCTTACCACCTCTTGATATGTCTTTCACTAGTGTAGTTTTTAGAAACACGTGATCACTAACTTCATATTTTTGATCCTTGCATTGTCGATGCATACAGCTCTTTTTACTACTTTGTGCCTTCCTCATATGTTGCTGAATAGTTTGGATCTTCTCCGTCATCTTTTAGATTACATTATGTCCGAGTAGGTGACAGTCACTGGTCTCTTCCTAACAGATAGGGGTTGTTCATCACCACCTATATAGGGCTTTATAAAGTGTCATGTCAATGCTGGAGAGAAAGTTGTTGTAGGCGAACTCTACTAACAACTAGTGCGTAGCCCAATTGCCTCTAAAATATAGGGTACAACCTCTCAACACGTACTCCAAGGTCTATATCGTTCTCTCAGATTGTCCATCAGTCTGAGGAGGTGCTGAAGAGCTGACCTGCAGTCCAGTTCCTAAAGCTCTTTCTAACCTCTTCCAAAATCTTGAGGTGAAGTAGGGGTCTCGATCTGATACAATGGATATGGAAATTCAGTAAAGCTTCATGATCTCTTCAATGTATATGCTTGTCAAGTTTTCCATAGTATATGACATCTTGTACCCTATTTTTTATAATGTCGAGATGGTGCTGTAGGTAAAGTTTCATTGTATTCTGACAATGAAGACTGAAACCCTATTTTTAAATAATAATATAAATATTTATATTTGTATATATATATATATATATATATATATATATATATATATATATATATATTTC